>WNGS01158189.1:38374-53637 GCA_020271785.1 Procambarus virginalis
AAAAGAGCATATCAATGTTATATTACAGAAAACGAATTTATAAACATGTTTTTTTCTTATATGGAAATGCATTAATTTAATAGATAACAATATGAATATCCAAATATTTGTAAATACCCTACCATGTCGGAACATCTGTGGAAATGAATGAGAAAAGGTACTGGGCTGCTGAAGAAAACCATATTGGTTTCATTTTGGGTACAAATGTCCATAGAGATTCAGAAAGGAAACAAATATAGTTGAACATGCAGAGGATTTTAAGAATCTGTGGTGAGAATGAAGGACACCGCCTTCACCAATCCTATACTTCAGGAGAATGTTAAACATCGAAAACGCATTAGAGATATAGTGTAGATAGAATAATAAACCATACAAATGTTTGAGTAAGTGTGCAAACACCATTTGTAATATAGACACTGTTTTTATAGATTACACCTACATTTGAACAGCAAGGATAACCTATAGAATGTTAAGGGTGGACGAACATGTTAATCTAGCTTGTTTAATAACGTTGCACTTGAGTGACATAGTTTAATAAGAACACGCCAAATATAAGACATGCAAACGTTTTCAGTTCTTTCACACCACATTTCCAGCAGACTTTATAATTTATATAAATTATTTAGGGAATAGTACCTAAATGTTACATTTAAACACGATATCGCACTTGTATTAGCTCTGCAGGATGCATAAGGACGCTCAAATTAGTGTTATAAAAAGAGCGATTTTTAGAAATATGGAAACTACTGTTTTCTTACTGATCATATATTTTTATGAATATCAGAGTGTACTTCGTTGACAGGTTTCATTCAGTCCAATAGAATATCATTCACAATTTATTAATGATTTTAACAAAAAACGCAATAAATTTTATATTTAAACATGCAAAAACTATTTGTAATACATAAGGAACAAAATAGTTGTAGGAAAAATCAATTATTATAAATACTAAGTGTTTGGATTTTTTTTATTATAAAGTTTCATCAAGGCGTGTCAGCCCATGCCCACCATTTCTCAACTGTAAATCATTCCACTCCCCGGCCCTCATGGGGAAGCCAGATAGACTGACGAGACGTTGTATCTTAAGGTGATTTGTGTTTGTCTGTGACCGCCAATCACATTCCTCTCAAGCCAATGTCAGGGACCATCCACAATAATTCTCCTCCCCAGAATATTCTATGCTCTCATTGCTAATAGAACGATCACATAGGGTGACTCACCCCGTAGGTGATCAAATAATAGGTTCTTAGCTAGCGCATAGATTCCCAGCACATATACAGAGTGTATCTCTGACTTGTTATTGTATGTCACTTTCTCCTCCCTGATAACCGTAATCCCGTGTATTTAGTAGGCATCCACCGTATTTTTCCACTTGTTGTGCTGCACCATTAAGCCAAGATTTTTCTGCCTTATTTTAATTTGTTTTTTAGTGTTATTAAAGTACATTTTTTATTATTGGTAGTTTCTATGTCTCTCTACTCCCTTCCATTACCCTACCACAGATTATCAAACACCGCAGTCATCCTTTTTTCTTTTTTTTCTGTAATACTTATCTTTGGCCGGCTAACATCTGCCAGGGACGACCTGCCGACCACCATTACTCCATACTTACCGCACACTATGTAGTGATGAAAGAGAGAGAAGGAAGAGGAAGTAGGTAGGGTATCTTTGCTGATATAAAGGCGGAGTTTTGCAGAGATGATTGTTCAGGGCTCTGAAGTTCAAGGTGACTACACAATAACAGGTACCATAGCAATTGGAGGACAAAAAATTATAGTAGTAGTCATATATAACCCCCCCCCCCACAAAAATGACAGAAGACCCAGTACAGGCATAGTCGGAAACAACATGGCTACCATCAATATAATAGGGAGAGAGAGAGAGCAGCTTCTGTAGCCAGCAGGAACGGATCCAGGAACGGATCATGAGAGACTTCAACCAAGGGAAAATAGATTGGGAGAACGGAGATCCACATGGCGGACGGGACAATGGGAGCTACGCTGCTGGAGTAAAACAAAAAAAAACTTTCATTAAGCCATCACCTAAAGGGACCGACAAGAATGAGAGGAGAGGATAAAACCAGAGCTATGCTTAAAATTCTGATATTTTCCCTTAATGAGTCGGATATAGGGGAATTTAAGTTGGAAGCCTCCTTGTGAATGTGTGATCACGTGTATTGATCTTTATTACTGGTAGAGCTAGGAATTCTTTTCCCCAAAACGAAACTGGTAACAAAGGGCGGCTTTACTGTAAGGGAAAATTAGAGATGAGAAAATTCCTAGGGGAATATAAACCTGGGAACAGAACTACAACCTAAGTCAATACAAGGACATATGGGACTAGTTTCACCCAAAAATGTCAGGAGGCAGTAAACAGGATTAACCCGGCCCCGACAAGGAAAAAACCGAGAAGCAAAAAGGAAGAATCCGTGGTTAATAGGGAATGTATGAAAGCAAAGGAACTGAAACAAAGGGCGTGGAGGAACTTACAAAATAACGAACACCAGACAGATAGAGAGAGAGACCAGAGAACGATATGTAAGTGTGCAGAGGAGAGCCGAATAAAATATGAAAATGATATAGCTAATAACGCCAAAACCGAACCAAAAGCTACTACCCCGTCACATCAGGAGGAAAACAACGGTGATGAAAACAGGTGAGAAAATTAGACGGCTGGAGGACCGTTACACAGAGAATGGACAAAGAGTGTGGGAACTTCCGTCGACAGTGACCTTCTCCGGTGTCTATTGTGAAGATCTCACTGGAAACCCTTGTCAACAAGAGTGTTTCCAGTGGGAGATATTCACAATGAGAACAAAGAGAAGTCACTGGTAGGAGGTCCCTGGTGCAGAACCAGGCGGGCGGCCTTGGAAGGACTTCGAGAGGGTACAAAGAGATTTGAGGGGTACAAGAGTATTGCCAACCCCGTTTGGATCTGGACATTGGAAAGGCTTTGGACTTCGACGGAGTGAATTCGCACCTTATGGGTATTTGAATAGGAAGCGTGCAGGACGCGCTTTTCTGCCACTTCCAAGGTATAGAGTTCACTGGAAATGGGGAGGACCTACCAGAAAAAGTGAAGAGCTAAGTAGTCCCAGTGTACAAAAAGGGGGACAGGCAAAAGGCACTGAATTAATAGATAGCCAGTGCCTTAATTGTATTACCATGCAAAGGTGATGGAGAAGAAGAGTAGATCGTGAGAGAAAACTAGACACACATCTGAAGAGAAGGGAATTTGTGACAACCCATCAATATGGGTGCAGAGAGGGGTAAATCTTGCCTTACAGGTTTAATAGAATCCCGTTTTCTATTGACGGAAAATTCCACTACAACTACATTTTCTATGGGTAAACTTGTATACAACGGCCAGCAATATTATCTGCCTGTTGAATTGATATTAGTAAATGGTGTCGGATTTTCCGACAAATATAGCAGTTTTAAATTTCAAGGGATTTGATCCGTTATTAATGAAGTTGTACGAACCAACTAAGGCGGGGACATGGGAGCTGAAACCTGATAACTATTTGATCTTATTTACTGCATCCAAAATACAGAGGGTTTGAATTTCAGGGAATTGGTTAGATATTAAGCAAGTTGTGTGAATGAAGTAAGGCAGGAACAAGAGCCGGAGCTCGGTAACTTTATTTTTTTTTCTCACTGCATGTGAAATATGAGTGTTTTAAATTGGGTCAAAATTAGTTTAATAGTAGCGAAAATACACTTATAAACGTACAATGCCGGGTCCAAGAACTAACTTCGGACACTGTAAATTTACTTTCTCAAAACAGAAACGTAAGTCCGTAGAGTTTAGTTTTATCCAGAAGAACTCTCTAAGACCGTAGCAAGGACTGAATAAAAATATTAAGTTTATTTTTCTCAATAAGAACTCTTTAACAAACTCCTATGAACATATTTTATGAACTTGGGAACTCTGAAATATTTCCCGAAAACTGGACTGAAATTAACCCTAAAACAGGTGGCATCATTGTGGTAAATCATCTTAAACGAGTGAAAGGTCAGTGGATAGGTGTGTTATTCCCCGCCCACAGGATGGGTGTGATATCCTCGCCCACAGGATGGGTGTGTTATCCCCCGCCCACAGGATGGGTGTGTTATCCCCCGCCCACAGGATGGGTGTGTTATCCCCCCCACAGGTTGGGTGTGATATCCTCCGCCCACAGGATGGGTGTGTTATCCCCGCCCACAGGTTGGATGTGATATCCCCCGCCCACAGGATGGATGTGTGATATCCCCCGCCCACAGGATGGATGTGATATCCCCCGCCCACAGGATGGGTGTGGTATCACCCGCCCACAGGATGGATGTGGTATCCCCCGCCCACAGGATGGGTGTGTTATCCCCCGCCCACAGTGGATGTGATATCCCCCGCCCACAGGATGGGTGTGGTATCACCCGCCCACAGGATGGATGTGGTATCCCCCGCCCACAGGATGGGTGTGTTATCCCCCGCCCACAGGATGGGTGTTATCCCCCGCCCACAGGATGGGTGTGATATCCTCCGCCCACAGGATGGGTGTGTTATCCCCCGCCCACAGGATGGGTGTGATATCCCCCGCCCACAGGATGGGTGTGGTATCACCCGCCCACAGGATGGATGTGGTATCCCCCGCCCACAGGATGGGTGTGTTATCCCCCGCCCACAGGATGGATGTGATATCCCCCGCCCACAGGATGGGTGTGGTATCACCCGCCCACAGGATGGATGTGGTATCCCCCGCCCACAGGATGGGTGTGTTATCCCCCGCCCCAGGATGGGTGTGATATCCCCGCCCACAGGATGGGTGTGGTATCCCCCGCCCACAGGATAGGTGTGATATCCCCCGCCCACAGGATGGGTGTGATATCCCCCGCCCACAGGATGGGTGTGGTATCCCCGCCCACAGGATAGGTGTGGTATCACCCGCCCACAGGATGAGTGTGGTATCACCCGCCCACAGGATGAGTGTGGTATCACCCGCCCACAGGATGGGTGTGTATCACCCGCCCACAGGATGGGTGTGGTATCACCCGCCCACAGGATGGTGTGATATCCCCCGCCCACAGGATGAGTGTGGTATCACCCGCCCACAGGATGGGTGTGGTATCACCCGCCCACAGGATGGGTGTGGTATCACCTGCCCACAGGATGGGTGTGGTATCACCCCCCACAGGATGGTGTGGTATCACCTGCCCACAGGATGGGTGTGGTATCACCCGCCCACAGGATGGGTGTGGTATCACCCGCCCACAGGATGGGTGTGGTATCACCCGCCCACAGGATGGGTGTGGTATCACCCGCCCACAGGATGGGTGTGTATCCCCCGCCCACAGGATGGTGTGGTATCACCCGCCCACAGGATGGGTGTGTTATCACCCGCCCACAGGATGGTGTGGTATCACCCGCCCACAGGATGGGTGTGGTATCACCCGCCCACAGGATGGGTGTGGTATCACCCGCCCACAGGATGGGTGTGGTATCACCCGCCCACAGGATGGTGTGGTATCACCCGCCCACAGGATGGGTGTGTGTATCCCCCGCCCACAGGATGGGTGTGATATCCCCCGCCCACAGGATGGGTGTGATATCCCCCGCTCACTGGATGGGTGTGGTATCACCCGCCCACAGGATGGGTGTGATATCCCCCGCCCACAGGATGGGTGTGATATCCCCCGCCCACAGGATGGGTGTGTTATCACCCGCCCACAGGATGGGTGTGATATCCCCCGCCCACAGGATGGGTGTGATATCCCCCGCCCACAGGATGGGTGTGTTATCACCCGCCCACAGGATGGGTGTGATATCCCCCGCCCACAGGATGGGTGTGATATCCCCCGCCCACAGGATGAGTGTGTTATCCCCCGCCCACAGGATGGGTGTGGTATCCCCCGCCCACAGGATGGGTGTGGTCTATATCTACCTCCCTGAAGGAAGGGCTACCTCCTTTAGGATCGGTATTGGATTCAAGATCCTGAGGCCCACAGTATCCGTATTGTGTCCACTGTCCATAGAATAGGTATGGAATCCGCCACGTACAGGATGGTGGATAGTGGGTCTGTCACCCACAAGATGTGTATGGGTCCACCGAACACAGGATGGAAATGAGATCAAACACCCACATGAGTGGATTCCACCACCCACAGGATTGGTAGTTGGTCTATCGCCTACAGGAATGGTGTGAAGTCCATCTCTCACAGGATAGGTGTGAGGTTCGTCGCTCACAGGATAGGTGTGAGGTAAATCGCTCACAGGATAGGTGTGAGGTTCGTCGCTCACAGGATAGGTGTGAGGTTCGTCGCTCACAGGATAGGTGTGAGGTTCGTCGTACCCAGGATGAGTATGGGTCCACCACCCTCATGGATAAGAAGTTTGTTATAAACTAATTAAACTCTATTGTTGCAAATATGAAAGTGCATAAACCCCTAAATTTACTTTTACAATATATAAAATGCTGGAAAGTTCCGCTAACATACTTTGTAACTTTCTAATCATATCTACTCGTCTCAGAAGCAGCACAACGTCTTCATTCATCACAAGTAGCAGTAATTAAGGAAGAACTGTGTGACTCAAGTGGAAGGGTGCATTACCTTGGCACTGTCAGGGTTCCTGCAGGTGGCCAGAACTACCCGAGGGGCACTGTCTGACGTGACCAGCTGGCGTACCATCTCCAGCCCCAGCCCGCGGCTGCACCCCGTTATCAACACACTCTCTGCCAACATCCTTGTCAGCTTTGTATTGTTGTCGTCCGTCTCGCTCTTTCTCTCTTGATTAGCGCCGTCTGTCGTTCGTCACTTATAGCAGTCGTATGACCTGTCTTGGAGCGTCTGTCTTCGTCTTTCTACGACAGCTGTGAACAGTCTCCGCCTAGCGCCAGCCTCAGCGACACAACGACGTTCACCACCACTCACAGCCAGCGAGTCACTGACTGCCTGAGGGAAGAGGTTTGTCGAGACAGTAAACCCACGCATCACGCTGGCTTATGTAACAGAGATAAAATCGTGCAAACTCATCCTGATATTTTAAGTACATAGAACCTGTCTTTTCATTAAGCGCAAAAATATTTCTCTCACTTTCGGTGAATATTTGTTTTATTCACTGTTGTCAATGTATTTCTTTCCTCACGAAATTCAATGATATTCATAAATGATTTACTTATAAATAGCTGGTCTTGACGTTCAGTGCTAACCTAGCACATCTTACCTATTAGTACTTCAGATAAGTGGGTTCTAGCTCTTCAGTCCCCACTAACTGGTACTTGTTGCACCTGTTGTACTCTCATGTGACATATAAATATAAATCACATGATCATAATGATTATTAGTCCTGCGCTCACTATGTGTATTAGTCACATCTACGTTATATATATTAGTCATGTATATAATGTGTAGTAGTCACATGTACAATATGAGTATGTCACATATGTGGGAACCGATTCGTGAGATTTATATTTATTTGATTTATATGAATGTATATAGAATTTATATACACGTTAATTTATATTTTCGATAGCAATTTGTACGATCTCAGTGGACTGTATTTCTGCAACAATCTCACAACTCGATTCCTTGCACATTAGGGGGGGTTTATATTAATTTATATATGTGCAGCCAATCAAACTACAGTATTAAACTACATATATTAGTAAATAAATTGAGGTGCCTTATCTTATTGTATGGTAGGCTTAGTCCACCAGGTATGAACACGAATGATGACACTAAATAATCCTCGTGTGAGGCTAGCATCCACCATGTACTGATGTACCAAGATTAATTCTTGTTTCCTCTTCTATGTTCCTGTCAAAAGGGCACCAGCTGTGAAACCGGAATCCTAATATATGACAATTATATCAGATGAAACACTGTATATTATATAAAATAAGGACCAAGGATTAATTACCTGAGTTGAGTTGCTGCCTCATGTCCTAACCGGAATTAATCATATCTACCTAACATTACTGGCCAATAATGACTTAGATAAGATTTCGGAAAGACACTTCCCTTGTGGTTATTGACTGCGTGTTGATGATGGTAGAAGCACTCATTTGATCTCCATAACACTTCGTCCAAGGGAGAATTATAGGAGCTCAATTTGCTCCCCAGCGACTCTGGTCTAACAACAATGGCTGACCTCCCTCACCACTGATGCCTGGCTCTCCTTGTCCAGATGTCAATAAGTGATAGAAGTGTCACATTTACTCTATTTCGATACTGATAAATTAAGTTAATTCAAATGAAATGTTTTATAATGTAATAAGTCTGATGACTATTGTATTAAGTATAATTCCTAAGAGAATAGCTGGTGAATTTATAGCACTATGTGGCAATGATATCCCGTTTTCTATTGACGGAAAATTCCACTACAAGCTACATTTTCTATTTCTTAAATTGTGTATACAACAGCAACAATATTATCTGCCTATTGTATTTAATACTAGCAGTACCCGGCCACGCGATGCTGTGGCTCAGCAACGCATGTGCGTTGCTGAGCCACAGCAACCTTCCCTGTCCCCCAGTCCTCTGCCACCATTCCCCCTTCACCCGTCTTTCGGCCTTCCAACCATTCCCCACTCCACCATCCCTCTTCCTTCCCACCATGCCCCACTCCCCTGTCCCTTTGTCCTCCCCACCATTCTCCATTCCCTTGTCCCCACGATCAAAAACTCCCTCATCCCCTCGTCCTTCCCCACCATTACCCCCTCCCTTGTCCCCTCGTCCTCCCCACCATCTCTCACTTCCGTCCCCTCATCATCCCCACCATTCCCCACTCCCTCGTCTGATGCCTTCCCAAATGGTCTGATGTTCCCATCAGAAAATTGGGAACATCAAGTGATCTGATGTTCCCATCACTGAAATATAAGAAAAACAGTTAAAAAATGAAATGAAAATATGAAAAAATATAAAAATAAACTATTCTCATGAAATGAACGGTCTGGTAAACAACACAGCTCAATTCCAACGCAATTCACACAAAAAATGAAATCAAAATGAAAATAAATCAAAATCTTGGAAAATTCAACTTATCAATGCAATCAGAAACATTGGTGGAATGGTAACATATCTAGTATAGCATGTGTGTTGCTCTTACATGCAACAGATGGCGCTGTTTTTCATGAAAAGCATAGTTTTACCTGTCACAGGTGTGGCATCTATACTTATACTTACGAAATGAACGGTATGGTAAACACAGCTCAATTCCAACACAATGTCACATAAAATAATTCACTAAAAAAAATTGAAATCTATGAAAATAAAATTTATCAATGCAATCGGAAACATTGAAATAGAATTCGTGATATATTTAGGATAGCGTGCATGTTGCCATTATGTGCAACAGTAGGCGCTGTTTTTCAAAAACGCATGTTTTTACCTGTCACAGAGGTGGCATCTATATAGTAGGTATATAAAAAGATGCGCCTATTCGAATGCAACGTTGTGTCAAAATTTCAAAGCAATTGGTGAAGAACTTTTGGAGATTACAGCATGTGTTGCCCTTACGTCCAACAGATGACGCTGTTTTTCAAAAAAAGAATGCTGTTCCTGTCACAGATGAGGCATGTATATAGTAGATATATAAAAAGAAGCGCCTATTCGAATGCAACGTTGTATCAAAATTTTTAAGCAATCGGTAAAGAGGTTTTGAAGATTTCCCTCACATGAAAAACACAGTTTTTCAGGAAAATCATGTTTTTTACCGTTACAAACGTGACATTTATATAGTATGTATATAAAAACCTGCTCGGATGCGAATGGAACGTTGTGTGAAAATTTCAAAGCAATCGGTGAAGTACTTTCGTAGATTAGCGATTTTAAACAAACAAACATTTCCATTTTTATTTATATAGATTAGTAAATGGTGTCGGGTTTTCCGACAACATACTCATTATGTGTATTAGTCCCATATGCATTATATGTATTAGTTACATGTACATAATGTGTATTAGTCCCAGGTGCATTATATGTATTAGACACATGTACATTACGTGCACTAGTCACATGTACAATACGTGCATTAGTTACATGTATATTATGTGCATCAGCCACATAGAAATTATATGCTTCAATCATATGTACATTATATGTATTGCTCACATGTACATTATGTGAATTAATTACATACTCATTATGTGTATTAGTCACATGAACTTTATAAACCTTAGTCACTGTTACGACCCTGGATTCCTTAGATGGAAACCAGGTTATCTTGACATGTCTATCTTGAGATGATTTCGGGGCTTTGTGCCCCCGCGGCCCGGTCCTCGATCAGGCCTCCACCCCCAGGAAGCAGCCCGTGACAGCTGACTAACACCCAGGTACCTATTTTACTGCTAGGTAACAGGAGCATAGGGTGAAAGAAACTCTGCCCATTGTTTCTCGCCGGCGCCTGGGATCGAACCCAGGACCACAGGATCACAAGTCCAGCGTGCTGTCCGCTCGGCCGACCGCCACCAGAGGTCAATTTGCGTTCTAAATAAGTATTTTACATTAATTCATAGAATTGGATCATGTAAGAAGGATATTTAATTACAATAACAATTACATACAGGCCCCCCCCCCCTTAAAGCTTGGTTCTGCAGTATTCCCGTCATCCTTGCCAAACGTAAGATGAATCTTGTGTCTCACAAAGCATTCAGACTCTGAGCTTGTTGACTATTAAATATAATATTGAACTAAGTATCAGCTACCCTTAGAATTATTAAAGTAACTGGTAATGAAAGTCAGGGAAGATTTGTATTGGTGTGGCTGTACGATCACCTAGGCTTCACACTCCGGCAGCATTTTATAAGGAAGTGCAGAGGCTGCTTCCTTCTTCTCTGGCTGGTTGTGTGGTGTGGACATAACTCTCCTGTGTGTTTCTATTCTACTCCTCCTCCTCTTCCATTACCTTATCCTGTTTCTAGTTTACCAAGATAAGTACCGTGTTGTATGTACGTTTTCTGGCATAAGTGTTTAGTGATGTGTATAGTCTATGCTAGTGTTTATATTGCTAAGTTACTCTAGGGGGTCTCAGTGGAACCACGTGTGCTCAAGTGGTACCAAGCTTCCTAGAGTCCTTGCTAATGTGCCTTGGCTAGTAGTCTTTACCCTAGTTGCCCTTGTAAACCTTGAATCCTGCTTATGTGGACCAAGGTATTTAACATAAGATAGAGTGGTAAAGAGAATAAGTATTTTAGAGTGTTAATGTATATGGGGGGGTTAAGAGTATAAAATGGTGGAGTATCCATTCTTCCTGTGAAGTGGAGCAGTGATCTACCGCTAGACTGACGTATTAACTTTAAAGCCAGTAATTTAGTACTGTTTTCTGTTCTTATTGGGGGCCCGGGCCTATCTGATCTCCAATGATTTTAGGAACTCCTGGGTTTCCCTTAGGCCCTCTCAGTTTAACCACAAACCTTCCCATTACAAGTAACTTTTTCATAACAAGTGGTTGGCCTGACCGGGAGCTGAGATTTTAATACTGAAATTGTAAACAATTTCATTTTTTACTGCCAAAACTAAAATTCTTGTTTTCTGCAGAACGGTTGTGTGGTAGCCTAGGGTCCTGCTCAACTAAGGATACATCTTGCACTGACTGGACACCCAACTGGATCTCTTCACGATTGAGGTAATTGTGGCCTTGTGATAGGGGCCATGCAAATTTTTGTTTTTTCCAATTTTTATTTTTATTATTTCTTTGTCCAGTAGCTAAAATAATTAGTGATGGAGGCTAAATTGCAGGAACTAGCAAAGGCACCTTCAGTAGTGGAGATTAAGAAGCTGACCAAAGTTAACCTAGTATTGTTAGGCAAGGAATTAGGCCTCGACTTAAATTGAAACTAATAAAAAGTGTGTCATAACCAATGAAATTTTACAGAATTGCATAGACCAACGCCTATTGGCAAATGATACTATTTTATGCCAGGCCAGTCCAGCTGAAAGTGAATCTAGCAGGACAGATTTTGAATTACGCTGGCCCGATTAAAACTAGCCAAGCAAGAGGCAAGAGTGGCAGAAACAAAATGCTAGGGTAGAGGAGCAAAGGCTCAAAACAGAGGAGGCAAAAATTAGAGGCAATGTCGATGTACCACCACCGGCCGGGGATTCAAAGCCCAGCTTTAGGATAAAAAGCATAACTTGCCTAAATTTTAAGAGTTAGACCCTGAAAGATTTTTCAACCATTTTCAGAGACTAGCCATGTCCATGAACTGGCCAGAGGAAGAATGGGTGAAAATCTTACAGAGGCGGCTTAGAGGTAAAGCTCAAGATATTTTTATAAACATGCCTGACTATTTTGTTTGTTTAGTATAACGAGTGTTTTGAGTATAGTAAAGTCAGGGAACGAATTTTGAGGGCATATGAAATTATGCCTGAAGCTCACTGCCAAGCTTATTGCAACCTTAGGCCTACTCACAACCAACCTCTCACTGAATTTGCAAATAATCAGATCAGACTGTTCGAAAAATGGATTCGCTCGACGAAATCGAAACATACGAGGCATTCAAAAATTTAGTTTTAATGGAAAACTTTATAGATAATATGCCAGAGAATGTAGCACAGCACCTTAGAGAGAGGACGGAGGTAGATACTAATATTACGGATTTGGCCAAGATGGCAGAGAACTACCAGTTGGTGGGCAAAAGGCCCAATAAAAATAATTATAGCCCAGATAGTAACAAAACTTATACCCAGCCAGTCCAGACCAGCCCTTTCTAACCCTATAACTAATGCACCTTCTGTTTCAGACAAAACTAACCCTGTTAAATTGTCTAATCCCACGGCACCCAAGGGTTAACCAAAGGGAAATCCTGTTAGTAATGTCTCTTCTCCCCGACGTGTCTGTGGTCACTGTAAACGTGCAAACCACATTACTAGCCATTGTTGGCAACTGTACCCAGAAAAAAGACCCAATGCTCTTGTTGTGGCACAGGGGTTGAGGCCTTCTGAAGGGTTAGGGAGTAAGACCTCCAACCCACAGTGATTGGACCTGCTTACCCCATTCATGTCGAAGGGGAGACTTTTGTTGTCTGAGGGTTCCTCCTGGAAGGGCGTGGTGATCTTCCGAGACACCGGTGTCATCCAGACTTTAATCTTGGAGAGTGCGTTGCAAGGTGCCAACACTCGACACTGGAGAGGTAGTACTGGTTGAGGGTGTCACTAGTGATACTCGAGCAATACCCCTCCATAAGGTTACCCTGGAGTCTGATTTCCACAAGGGTGTTTGTACAGTCGGAGTCACCTCTTACCTACCTTTCCCTAATGTTGATGTAATATTGGGTAATCATCTAGCAGGGAATAAGGTAGGGGACTCCAGACTGCCTATTATGTTGCCTCCCCCTAAGGTTTCCCTGGATCTACCCGACGCAGAGGATAATGTTGTGTACCCTCTGTGTGCGGTGACCAGGTCTATGGGACTTAAATGTAAGGGCAGCCCTGTGGTTACAAAGGTGGTAAATCATGAGGACACGAGGAACTTTCCGAGCGGTGAAAGCCAAGTGGACCTTGCGGACACGTTCATGGCCCGACTCGATGACGAGGCAGAGGACATTGTGGAGAGCCTACCATCGCCTCCTACCGAGAGTAGTGAGGAGGTGGAGGAGAACACTGTTGAGCCTCGGCCAATGGCATCTAACCAAGGCATGGATGCCTCCTTGCGTGATTTACAGAAAGCTGATCCCAGTCTTGCAGAATGTCACGATGTAGCTCTTTCTAAGGAGGAGATTGTAGATGCAGCAACCGGGTACTATTACAATGATCAGATTTTGATGAGAAAAAGAAGACCACAGAGTGGTCAAATGAGTGGGAGATAGTCCAACAGGTTATGTTGCCTACCTGCTATAGAGAAAGTTTTGGCAGCTGCTCATGATGATCCTATGGGGGGACATCAAGGTATTAATATCACCTATCGCAAAATCTTTAAATACTTCTTCTGGCCCAAGCTGGAAAGCGATGTGGGAAAATTTTATAACTCATGTATTTCTTGTCAGCTTGTTGGGAAACCAAACTAGACACCACCTAAAGCTCCTCTAGGGCCTATTGACGTGCTGGAGGAACCATTTTCTCATGTGGTAATGAACTGTGCTGGCCCATTACCTAGAACTAAGTCTGGTAATATTTACTTAATCAAGCTGATGTGTATCACGACCCGTTACCCTGAGGCTTTTGCTGTAAGGAACATCCGAACAAAGACTGTTGTTGCTCGTATGTTGCAATTTTTGTCTACTTTTGGACTGCCTCGGGTCGTGCAAACCGACAATGGTACTAATTTTAAGTCTGACATTTTTTAACAATTCTGAGAGGACAATGGAATAACTCATAAGATTTTTAGCCTATACCATCCACAGAGTCAGGGGGTAATTGAGCGGTTCCATCAAACCCTTAAGCAGATGCTGAAGACATCGTGCGAGAATTCCCACCAATCCTGGGATGAGAACCTGCCTTATGTTTTGTTTGCTGCTCGAGAGGGGTTACAAAGTTCACTGGGTTGTTCTCCTTTTGAGTTAGTCTTTGGCTATAAGGTTCGTGGACCCTTGCAAATGTTACAGGAGAATTTATTAGGGAACATAATGTTGACCGAAGGTGCGGCTTTCTTTGCTTAACACCACCAGAAACTCAGTAACTGCAAGGCAGCTACACTAAAGTATCTTGGGAAGGTTCAAGAAAATATGAAAGAACGATATGATGCTAAGGCTAAGTTGTGGGTATTTCAGCCTGGTGACCCTGTCCTGGTATTTAAGCCTAGACTAGGGAACAATATGTCTTACAAGTTCGAAGGCCCCTATATTGTGACAGAAAAGGCTGGGGACCTCACGTACAAAATGAGCACTGTGACAAGCGTAACCAGGTGATGCTTGTACACTTGAACCGTCTGAAGAAGTTCCAGGGCCCCAGGCCCGTCGCTCTAACCAATGTTTCCTTTTCCAGTGAGGGAGGGGATGATTATTCTGGGGACCCAACTAATCTCATTCTCAATAATCCTAGTTCTGTGAATGCTGTGGAGGAGGGACTGTCCCATTTGCAGATGGCCCAACGTGAAGAGGTGCAGTCGTTACTGGACGAATTCTCCAGTCTGTTCGGGGAGGTCCCGACCCAGACTGATGTCATCTACCATGATGTCAAGTTGACGGACTACACCCCCATTCGTCTTCAACCCTATCGGATGAGTCCGGAAAAAAAGGCCATCGTGCAGAACGAAGTCAACTTTCTGCTCCAGCACGGCCTCATCCGGCTGAGCCAGGGCTCTTGGTGCTCGCCCTGCCTTTTGGTCCCCAAACCAGATGGCTCCTGGCGATT
>WNGS01158190.1:21932-39605 GCA_020271785.1 Procambarus virginalis
GCAACGCCTATATACTAACGCATCCTGGTGTCTACTCACGCAGATTCCGAAAAAAAAAGCCCGGGGCCTCCCAACGCTATAACCATCCATGTACCACAGAATTCCATAGACAGTCAGTAAAGAACATTACGGCTGCTACTGTGGTGAAAAACTTATTGAAGATCTTCACCTCCAGTATGGATTTCCATCCAGAGAGGTTCAAAGTGACTGTGGCACCAACTTCACCAGTGATCTCTTCAAGAAGACACTGGAAGAGTTCAAACATCACACAGGTATGTCCAGCCCTATCATCCTGCTTCACAGGGTTCTCTGAGCGTATTCATCAGATCGCTCAGAGATTAAAGCACTCCTAAAGAAATTTTGCAATGAGACCTCGAAGGATTGGGATAAACAACTTGACCTCATTATGTGCATTTTCAGAAGTCTCCCCAATGAGTCTCTAGGAGTATCTCCTTATGAGATGCTCTACGGACGTAAGTGCCGTACTCTCTCAAAGCTTTTAAAGACTCTCTACGTAATGCCACCTTCAGTGACCCTCAGAATGTGCCCAGTTTCTTCAAAACTTACAACACATTCTAGAGAGAGTACGTAAATTTGCTAATGACAATCTATTGAAAGCTCAGGAGAGGATGAAGACTCATTACGACCAAAGCAGCAAAATAAGGAAATTTAAACCAGGAGACTTCGTGTTGGCATATTTTCCTATCCCAGGTTCTCCATTGCAAAACAGGTTTTCAGGACCCTACCGCATCAAGGAGTGCAGAAACAACCACAACTACGTTCTTGAGACTCCAGATAGGCGGCGGAAGACCCAGTTGTGCCACGTCAACCTCCTGAAGCAGTATAACGGTACTCCCCCACTGTGTTGGTATCTTTCTCACCTTTAAAGGTCCATACCTCCACAGTGAGACCTTCCTTGCTTCTCCTCCCGAAAGCACTGACACTGAGTCAGTGCTTTCCAACTCAGAAATCCTAACTGAATCATACCTATTTGCAGGACAATAATAGTGCACCTCTCATCAAAATCTTCAAGGAACATCAGAAGTGTTCAGCGATGATCCACAAGAGTGTAATGTGGTTCAGCACGACATCCAGCTGCTCCCTGACACCCGGCCGATTCGTCAACCTTTCTACCGAATCAGCCCGAGCAAAAAAGGAAGTTATGCGTGCTGAGGTACAGTACCTCCTGGATCATGGGCTGGCAACCCTTGTGAGTCCCCTGGGCCTCACCCTGCATCTTGGTGCCGAAACCGCAAGGTAAAGTGAGGTTGTGTACCGATTATCGGAAATTGAATCTTGTGACTGTCAAGGATGCGTACCCCTACCTAGAATAGATGACATCCTTGACGCCATTGGTAATGCCGGTACTTATCCAAGCTTGACTTACTCAAAGGATATTACCAAGTGTTTTAACAGAGCGAGCCAAGGAAATATCTGCCTTCACCACTCCCTTTGGACTTTACAGATACGAACGCCTTCCCTTTGGACTATGTAATGCCCCGGCCACCTTCCAGCGAGCTGTCAACCGCGTCATCCATGGCTTAGATAACACCTACGCTACTTGGATGATATCGTTGTAGCAACCAACACCTGGGACGAACATCTGCTCCAGCTGCAACGATTGTTCGCCAAGCTCCTGACAGCCGGCCTCACCATCAACTTGGGCAAGTCCACCTTTGCTAAAGGTAAAGTGCGTTATCTTGGTCATGTGATAGGGAGTGGCAGCCTAGCTTCGTTAAACATACACACTCAAGCCATCCAGCATTACCCACAGCCTACCACTAGGAAGCAGCTCCTGCGCTTCCTTGGTCTTGCCTCCTACTACCATAGGTTTGTGAAGAATTTTAGTACGGTAGCGACACCATTGATCACTTTAACCAGCCCTAAGCAACGGTATCATTGGACCATTCAGCAAACTGTTGCTTTTGAACAACTTAAATCACTGCTCTGTTCTAATCCTATTCTCGCCTCGCCAGATATCACGAAGCCTTTCATCCTCCATGTCGACGCCAGTGGTACCGGCATTGGGGGTGTCCTGATGCAACAACGAGGTGAGGAGGTTCTACCTGTTAGCTACTACAGCTACAAGTTAAAACCACACCAGAAGAATTACAGCACTATCGAAAAGGAGCTACTCTCCATCGTCCTGAATTTACAGCACTTTGCACCATACCTACAAGGTGCTCGGTCTACCACCATCTACTCGGACCACAATCCCCTACGCTTCTTGCAGCAAGCCCAATTCAACAATCAACGTCTTCTACGATGGGCTTTATATTTGCAGAATTTCAACCTGGAGATCTTCTACATCAAGGGTTCTGACAACATCACAGCAGACGCCCTCTCCAGAGTCTATGAAGTAGAGGCAGCTCCACCTACCACTCTACCATCAGAAGAAGTAACTTAACCCAGTAAGAGCAGGCTTCGGGGGAGAGTTGTGACGATAATCTCTTTCAAGAGAGATTGAGCCTGCTCTTCCCTACATAAAGTTACTTACACATCTACAAGAATAAGATACTACATTCAAGATACGTCTACCAGTAGCGCAAAACGTTTTGACCAGGAGGCAAAACGTACCCTAAACCCCCCTACTCCACTCCCTCCACGCTGGCTCACCACCTGTCGTCAACCAGCAAACGACCCTTCCCAGCCTGCCTGCTCCTGATTGGTGACTCGCCGCCTGCACACCTGCACCCTGCACCTCAGCGCCATCTACCTGAGTCGATGTCTGGGCCTGATGCAGCCATCATAGTCAGAATATTCTTGTGCTCTTAGCTGTGAACAACTAACTGATACACGTCCTGTTTATCGGTGGAGGTTCTAAGCTAGCGCTCATATTCTCAGCACCTATTATTTGTCATTTTGCCTTTATATTATTGTAGAGTAACTTCATCACTATTATTCATTTATGTTATACTGTTTTGACTTGTTTGTTTGCACTGTACAAAGCTAAGGGATTGTCTTTATTTTTGCTTTGTTTTCTATATTAATTAAAGTTTCATTGTTCATACTTTATGTTTTGCATGTCTTCACTTACTTTTACCACAGACAACAGCCAAGCAGTCTCTTTTTTTTCGTAAATGTGACAGGCATTGACACCAGCCATTAGGAAGACTGCCGAACATCCATACTCCTACATTTTCCCATCACAATATATATATATGCGGAAAACCACAAAAATTGTGGTTTTTCCGCATACAAATGATCAGTGTTTAGTGATCGTCAATTGCATATATATATATATATATATATATATATATATATATATATATATATATATATATATATATATATATATATATAATCACCACCACCACCACCGAGTACCGTCGGGGTGGTGGTTCAAATAGCCTCGGCTATCACCACTTTTTGCACGGTCACTGATGGTCAAGTGGTTTAAGGCATCATGTACACCAGTTGCAATGTTCTCTTGGCGGTCCGGTTTGAGTCATTCTGGGATGTGGAGTTTTCATTCGTATATATGCTTGGGGACCATTCAAGGTTGTTCGCATTTGTGTTGCTCACGTGGCCCCATAAAAATGAGGTGATATAATGAAAAGCTTTGCCCAAGATTACCGTCAAAGTGCCGTCGGGGTGGTGGTTCAAATAGCCTCGGCTATCACCATTTCCTGCGGATTCCATTTCCTGTGGATTCCAATTGGAATCCACAGGAAAATATCAGTTCGGTTATGTAGACTATGTCTAGGTTACAGATGCAACTGGGAGATTGGTGAACCCCGACAGAGGGAATGCATCTTCTGATAAACAATCACAGAGAAGCCACTACTTCACTATCTCCTGGAATGTGAAGCAACCAACGACCTTAGAAGAGCTTTAAAAATCCCCGAATCATGCAGTAAGCAGGCGATGAGTCACAATAACGTGGCTAAAGTATGTTGACCAGACCACACACTAGAAGGTGAAGAGACGACGACGTTTGGGTCCGTCCTGGACCATTCTCAAGTCGATTGTGATGAGGGAGTAGAGACAGGCAATAAATAGGCAAGAGAGAGCTGAGGAGCAAAGTAAGGTGTAGTAGAGGGGATAGTAACAATACAAAGAGCTGCAGAAGGCCTATTGGCCCATACGAGGCAGCTCCTATTATAACCACCGAATGAGAAGGAGATAGGAATAAGAAGAGGATAGCAAGGGAGCGTAGGAGAAGAGATAAAGAAAAGGAAAGAGAAAGAAAGAAAATAGGAGGGGTAGGCTTAAGCCTACCGAACCTACCGGACCGAAACGTCGTCGTCTCTTCACCTTCTAGTGTGTGGTCTGGTCATCATGCAGTAACTGCCCTGAAACACTGTAACTCTTCTAGTCGAAAAAAGGTGTCCAGCAGCTGAGCACCCTCATAAATATTGTCAAGCAGTATCCTCCCCCGTGATAGCAGCCTGACGATTAAATGCGATCTCAGCACACAGTATACATTTACTAAAAAAGTCTACCACTTACGGGCTATTCATACCCGTGCCACCTCTTAGGTGGCTTAACCATCAATCACCTTCATAAATCAATCTTGTAAGTACAGTATAGCTGTGTTAGTGAAGCAGAGCGTACTCCTGAAGATGTCACATTGCTGACGAATCGTTGAAACAATAAAAATGGGAAGATTAAGTGACCTAGTGTTTTCCACCTCCTAGATGGTAGAATATATTTGCAATATTACTTACAAGAGTTGGACAATTGTGGTGACATGACAAACACTCAGACAACCAATATTACTGACGGGAGTGTGGAAAGCTGCCACAACCATGTCTCAGGGAAGTACACACGAGGCATTGTTGTCATAGCTTCAGGAGGCAATATGGCTGCTGATGGTGCCGGTGTTGTTGTTGCTGGTAATGTAGTAGTAAAAGGGCGTGGCTCGGGGTATCGTAGAAGATTATCACCACCGCCATATTCATAGTCCATATAATCATCTTCATAAGCCGCAAGAAGAGGAACACTGATATCTAAATATAAAGAAAAAGAACATTAATGAAATAATATACAAAACATACGAGTTTATATATATATATATATATATATATATATTGTGACGATAATCTCTTTCAAGAGAGACTGAGCTTGCGCTTCCCTATATCAGTCACGTCAACTATACAAGTACAAGATGATACATTAAAGATACGTCCACCAGTAGCACAAAACATTTTGACCAGGAAGCAAAACGTACCCAGCAAAGCCCCCTTCACCACCCCCCCCCCCCGTCAGCCGGCTCACCGTCCGTCTTCAACGAGCTAACTACTATTCTCCACCTGCCTGCCTTCTGATTGGCTGGTGTCGCCCCCAGCACATCTACACCTGCACCACTCACGCCATCTAGCAGAGTCAATGTCTGGGTTAGCTGCAGCCGTCCTCCTCAGAATATTCTCTGTGCTCTTAGAGTTGACATCTCTCTCTGGTATACTAAGCTCTGGCTGTCATATACTAAGGGAGGTAGGAGCTATAGCCAATATTCTCAGCACCTGATTGTTATTATTTTATTGTAGAACAACATTTCACATCTAATAATTATTCATGTTGTTTTGTTTGTTGACTTGTTTAATTTCCATTTACAGCTAAGGGATTGTCTTTGTTCATATTTTGTTTTCAAGAGTAATTAAAGTTTCATTGTTCATACTTTGTGTTTTGCGTGTCTTCCTTACCTTACCACAGACAAACAGGCAATCAGTCTCTTTTTTTTTTTTTTTTTGTAAGCGTGACCAGGCATTGACACCTGCAATTGGAGGACTGCCGAATATCAACACTCCAAAACTTTACCGTCACAATATATATATATATATATATATATATATATATATATATATATATATATANGCACGTGATGACTGGATGTGGCGGACTATGTGAAAGAACCAGTATATTGTCAGCGGGAAGAAAGACGATTGCCTGCAACCCTTTGTGCAGAACGAAGAGCACAACGAGACTCGTAGACCGTCCTGGCCATCCACGGCATCTAAAGTCTTGTGGTCTAGTCCTGCCGCTATCTGACAGTGTCTTTCTTGCAACTGGACCAAATGGTGCCTGGATGAGAACATGAGGCAACTGTTGCACGACTCTCACTCACTTAAAAGAAATTCATGTGCAGTGAACACCCACATTTCTTACTACTCAAGTACTGCAACAATGGGCAAGTTGTGAAGATGCAGTTGTGGATACACTAGCAGCTGCAGTTGTGGATACACTAGCAGCTGCAGTTGTGGATACACTAGCAGCTGCAGTTGTAGATACACTAGCAGCCACAGTTGTGGATACACTAGCAGCTGCAGTTGTGGATACACTAGCAGCCACAGTTGTGGATACAATAGCAGCCACAGTTGTGGATACACTAGCAGCCACAGTTGTGGATACACTAGCAGCCACAGTTGTGGATACACTAGCAGCCACAGTTGTGGATACACTAGCAGCCACAGTTGTGGATACACTAGCAGCCACAGTTGTGGATACACTAGCAGCACAGTTGTGGATACACTAGCAGCCACAGTTGTGGATACACTAGCAGCCACAGTTGTGGATACACTAGCAGCCACAGTTGTGGATACACTAGCAGCCACAGTTGTGGATACACTAGCAGCCACAGTTGTGGATACACTAGCAGCCACAGTTGTGGATACACTAGCAGCCACAGTTGTGGATACACTAGCAGCCACAGTTGTGGATACACTAGCAGCCACAGTTGTGGATACACTAGCAGCCACAGTTGTGGATACACTAGCAGCCACAGTTGTGGATACACTAGCAGCCACAGTTGTGGATACACTAGCAGCCACAGTTGTGGATACACTAGCAGCCACAGTTGTGGATACACTAGCAGCCACAGTTGTGGATACACTAGCAGCCACAGTTGTGGATACACTAGCAGCCACAGTTGTGGATACACTAGCAGCCACAGTTGTGGATACACTAGCAGCCACAGTTGTGGATACACTAGCAGCCACAGTTGTGGATACACTAGCAGCCACAGTTGTGGATACACTAGCAGCCACAGTTGTGGATACACTAGCAGCCACAGTTGTGGATACACTAGCAGCCACAGTTGTGGATACACTAGCAGCCACAGTTGTGGATACACTAGCAGCCACAGTTGTGGATACACTAGCAGCCACAGTTGTGGATACACTAGCAGCCACAGTTGTGGATACACTAGCAGCCACAGTTGTGGATACACTAGCAGCCACAGTTGTGGATACACTAGCAGCCACAGTTGTGGATACACTAGCAGCCACAGTTGTGGATACACTAGCAGCCACAGTTGTGGATACACTAGCAGCCACAGTTGTGGATACACTAGCAGCCACAGTTGTGGATACACTAGCAGCCACAGTTGTGGATACACTAGCAGCCACAGTTGTGGATACACTAGCAGCCACAGTTGTGGATACACTAGCAGCCACAGTTGTGGATACACTAGCAGCCACAGTTGTGGATACACTAGCAGCCACAGTTGTGGATACACTAGCAGCCACAGTTGTGGATACACTAGCAGCCACAGTTGTGGATACACTAGCAGCCACAGTTGTGGATACACTAGCAGCCACAGTTGTGGATACACTAGCAGCCACAGTTGTGGATACACTAGCAGCCACAGTTGTGGATACACTAGCAGCCACAGTTGTGGATACACTAGCAGCCACAGTTGTGGATACACTAGCAGCCACAGTTGTGGATACACTAGCAGCCACAGTTGTGGATACACTAGCAGCCACAGTTGTGGATACACTAGCAGCCACAGTTGTGGATACACTAGCAGCCACAGTTGTGGATACACTAGCAGCCACAGTTGTGGATACACTAGCAGCCACAGTTGTGGATACACTAGCAGCCACAGTTGTGGATACACTAGCAGCCACAGTTGTGGATACACTAGCAGCCACAGTTGTGGATACACTAGCAGCCACAGTTGTGGATACACTAGCAGCCACAGTTGTGGATACACTAGCAGCCACAGTTGTGGATACACTAGCAGCCACAGTTGTGGATACACTAGCAGCCACAGTTGTGGATACACTAGCAGCCACAGTTGTGGATACACTAGCAGCCACAGTTGTGGATACACTAGCAGCCACAGTTGTGGATACACTAGCAGCCACAGTTGTGGATACACTAGCAGCCACAGTTGTGGATACACTAGCAGCCACAGTTGTGGATACACTAGCAGCCACAGTTGTGGATACACTAGCAGCCACAGTTGTGGATACACTAGCAGCCACAGTTGTGGATACACTAGCAGCCACAGTTGTGGATACACTAGCAGCCACAGTTGTGGATACACTAGCAGCCACAGTTGTGGATACACTAGCAGCCACAGTTGTGGATACACTAGCAGCCACAGTTGTGGATACACTAGCAGCCACAGTTGTGGATACACTAGCAGCCACAGTTGTGGATACACTAGCAGCCACAGTTGTGGATACACTAGCAGCCACAGTTGTGGATACACTAGCAGCCACAGTTGTGGATACACTAGCAGCCACAGTTGTGGATACACTAGCAGCCACAGTTGTGGATACACTAGCAGCCACAGTTGTGGATACACTAGCAGCCACAGTTGTGGATACACTAGCAGCCACAGTTGTGGATACACTAGCAGCCACAGTTGTGGATACACTAGCAGCCACAGTTGTGGATACACTAGCAGCCACAGTTGTGGATACACTAGCAGCCGCAGTTGTGGATACACTAGCAGCCACAGTTGTGGATACACTAGCAGCCACAGTTGTGGATACACTAGCAGCCACAGTTGTGGATACACTAGCAGCCACAGTTGTGGATACACTAGCAGCCACAGTTGTGGATACACTAGCAGCCACAGTTGTGGATACACTAGCAGCCACAGTTGTGGATACACTAGCAGCCACAGTTGTGGATACACTAGCAGCCACAGTTGTGGATACACTAGCAGCCACAGTTGTGGATACACTAGCAGCAACAGTTGTGGATACACTAGCAGCCACAGTTGTGGATACACTAGCAGCCACAGTTGTGGATACACTAGCAGCCACAGTTGTGGATACACTAGCAGCAACAGTTGTGGATACACTAGCAGCCACAGTTGTGGATACACTAGCAGCCACAGTTGTGGATACACTAGCAGCTACAGTTGCGAGCCTTCATGTAGGCGGCTCTGGCCATATGGTCGTCTTCCATTGACCTGGAGCAGCAATGGTGCCCAACAGTCTCCTAAGTGACTATGCTTAAGATAGTATGACTACGGATAGCACTGGTGAGATTTAGGTTTGCACTGACTTTTCGCACTACAGAGCTTACTCCGTAGTCTGAGTAAGGTCTTAAAAAGGTGTCTGAAAAAACGGCTGATGTTGCTGAAGCTTCCTTTCTTTGGATAGATGCGAGTGAAACGCATAATGTCCTATGCACCAACAATGACTCATCTAGAAGACAAACAAATAATAATCTGTACCAAGGTCTGGAGGTTATGATTGCCACAATATCAAAGGCGGAATAAGCTGATCATTCTTGGTGATGTAAACGCCAGAGGTGGTGCTGATCTCGTGGCCCTGGAGGGAGTCTTCGACGGAAATATGGCATCGTCAGTTGTATCAGCAATGAACATTTGCTCATGGGGACACGTGCAGCAAATGATATTCTCATCATGAGCACCGTGTTCCGTCTGGCCAAGCGTAACAGAACGTCCGTACGAAAGGCAAGGAGGATGTCACTCTGACGAAGAATATGTAGGTGCAGGCCGCTGGACGGACCACCGACCGCTCATCTCAAAACTAAACTTCAGTATGCAATCCCCTAAACGTCTATACGGCGTCTAGATACCATAGCGCCAGAGCATCCTCAGATTGAGTGACAGCGGCATTCGGTAGATACCTGCTGATGCCCTGGCATCTAGGCTGGACGTCCCGGGTGCTGATGCTGATATAGCACCAAGCTGGGCTGCCTTTACATGGATGGTGTCCGCCACTGCATTTGAGTAATTGGGTAATTCTCTTTATGATAATAAAGAGAAAGCATCAGCACTGGTTTTACCAGAATTGTGATGGATAAATTTAGCTATTATCCTCTCCGTAGGATTATAGCCAGATTTGGATGCCAAAAAATGTTTATGAAAATGGTGAGACAATTCCTCTGTGGCATTCTTTGCAGAGTCCAAGGCCGTGACAATTACACTGCGCCGATCGCAAATAGCGTGAAACGAGGTTACGTTCCGGCTCCCAGCCTCTTCAGCCTAGTGTTCTCTGCTATGTCGATTGATGTTTTTATTGAAAGTGTTGTTGGGACCGATCATCGTTACTGTTTTGATGGGGAGCTGTTCAATTTAAAGACGCTCTAGGTTAGGACCAAAGTTCAAATTCCAACCATTCCTGACGTTTAATTTGTGGATGACTATGCCTTCAATTCCAGTACAGACGCTGGCAAGCGATACATCTTAGATTTCCACGGCTTTTATGAACTTCGACCGCACCATCTCAACGAAAAATACCCCAGGTTCTGCACTAGCCCACTCCTCGCTGTAACTATGATCAGCTGCCTTTCTCCATCTGTGACTGAAGGTCATCAACATAGAGAGCTTTATAAAACTCTGCAGTACACTATTACAGACAGTCAATATCGATGAGGAGGTCAACACCATGGTCGCCAGATTATTAAGATTGAGACTAAACTGAAAGCTCTTCTCAGCTGTCGTCCTGTCCACCCCCCTTTCTCTTCGCTTGTGAGACCTGGACTGTCTACAGTTGTCAGGGAAACACCTAAATCATTCCAGTCATTCATTCCAAAAACCAATCAGTTCCAGAAGGCCTGGTCGGAGGCCGAGCCGCGGGGATGTTGAGCCCCGAAATCCTCTCAAGGTCGCAAGGTAACCATATAAGCTGTCTGCAGAAGCTACTGAGGGTAAAATGGCAAGACAAAGTATCAGATCCAGACGTCCATGCACAGGCTGGCATAGCAAACACCCACACCAAGCTTAGCAAGGCACAGCTCACATTGGTTGGTTATGTTGGGAAGATGCAAAATAAACGACTGCTCAAGTTGATGTTCTATGGTGAATTACAACGGGAAAAACGTTCTCGTGGTTGGTAACAGAAGTTATAATATATATAATATGCATATATTTACAAGTAAATTGTCAACCACACTATTGTGGAAATAAAAATTATGTTCACTTGGGCACTAAGAGTCTCGAACCACCGACCCTTTCAGCGTGAGACAGAAAATCTACCTCTGTAATATGTAACAACCACAATAGAAAAGGTTTTAGAGGTAACAGTCCATTGCCCAATACACATGTGAATGTGTATTTAATAAAAAATTGCCCTTATTATTTTTTTGCATTTCTTACCTGAAGACGCTAAAGAGTGGAATGAAACGTTGTAGAAAAAGAGATTCTTTACCTTGAATTTTGGTAACTTAATTCCTATTCTTAATATTGGCACTAAGAAAATAGAAGAACAGAGAGCTTACATTAAGACATTAATATCGCCAGCAATATGGTCATATTCATTCAAATATATACATATACATATTGTGCCAGATACCTACTGGTAATGCTCCTTCAAGGTAGTTAAAAACTGATATCTTGATGGGGAGGATCTCACCACGTTTGACAGATGGCGGGAGAGTGAGGTGGATGAAGAAAGGAGTGAAGGTGGTGATGGAGGCCGTCTGGGAGACTCCAAGACCCTTCTCTGGGTGTACACACACAGCTTTTCCCACCCACTCAGTAATGGTGTCAGGCATATTTAGTTGCTCGCTACTCACGCCTGAGGCCCTGTATAATATACATGTTGTTAATGTTATTCATTCCAATTATTGAAATTGAAGTATATATATATATATATATTGTCACGGGGGATGGGCCAGGGCTCTGCTAGCATTCGGCTGCTAGGGGCTCAAAAGGCCGAATACTCAGCCCCTCTGACTCCCGGGATTCACCGGAGTCTCCTTGGTCCCACAGGAGAGGGCCAGCAATGCCCACCTCTGCAGGTCTTTGCTTCCACCACTGAAGGGGTGCCACTGACTCACCCTGGAAGCCCTTCAGTGAACCACTGGGAAACTGCTATCAGCAATTCCGGCCTAGACCCGTGGAGAAGTGAAGGAAGACTCAGGCTTACCTTATAACAATAACCTCCCTGAGCCTTGCCTGCCAGACAAAAAGGTTGCAGGAATTCCTTTCCCACCTGTCTTCTCTATCTTCTTAACAAGGTCGCCAGCTGGGTTAGTATATCTGCACCCCAGCGATGCAGTTCAGTGGGTGTATTATGTTGTTTGTTGCCAGAGTGTTGCTACTCCCATAGATCTGCTATTGGACTGTCGGCCCAGGGTACTCTCCCATGAAGGTCTGTGTGGCTTTACCTCTCTCCAGCCTCTACGTTACTTGTTGCCACCATTCAGGCTCTGATACTGGTCGGATGGCTAAGGGTACACTTTTATATAAGTCTGTGTTGTTTTATATATGCTCATAGGGAAATATTATAATGGAGTCACACTTAAACACAATAATAAAATGTGCGAATTTACTGACACAAATTACATGGCCACACATACAAGCACAAGCAATACATGAAAACGAAAATAAGGATAATAAGTCTGGAGATCGTCAGCAATTCTTCTTTCATGACCTCCAACACTCCTTCAACTGGGCAGATAGACAGGAATCACACACTCCCTCACAGAAGGGCCTCTTCACCACCTCTTCTTCCACTGTCCTGCCGTCCACGCACACTATCCTCTCCAACAGTCCTGGACACTAGCTGCTTTGCAGACTATTCTACTACTAAAGTATTAATGTCACACTGCCACATACATAAGTAAATATTGTGGCCTATCTAGCCTACTCACACAAGGGGGTAATGGGAGGGAAAATGATCTACCTTTACATTCCTGGCTCACGACGCCTGTCCCTGGATGGTGTGAGGTTCCCACGCTTCCTGAGTCGATCCTTGACGATCCAGGAACGTTCCACAGGTCCTCAGGTGACGTAAAGCCTTCGTGTCGTCGCCGTTCCAATCCCTGAGATTCAGCTATCCCAATCCTGGTTCACCAATGGGCGCTGAGCTAATGACTATATTCACACACTCGTCCCTTCCACAAGGCGTTGCTCCTTGTCCTAGGAACGGTGTCGTCCCTCCAAGCCCTCAGTGGATGTGACCCAATCACAGCTAGGCCTGCCCGCCACACCTTCCAGACCCTTCGTCCAGCGTCGCCACCCAGTATCGTCGCCGACTATTTTCCAAGTTTGGCACTCCTTTGCTCTATGAACTTGGTTCCTTTTTGCTTCCCAGAAGCGCAGGGTCTCCAATATTTATGGTGGGCTGCGATGGCCAGCTCTAATCCACCGAATAAGGCTTGGAAAGCCTCAAATCCTCAAGAGCTGACCAAGGCGCGTCCTCTCACCTCCACAGTCAGGTCAACTCTGACGTTGGCGCCGCCCAGGGCACTTGGTGACGTCACGGCGGGCTCTGATTGGTCGCCCGTGACCCAAGCCACCCAATCCGCACACGGCTAGCGTTTTCTACAACATGGCGGGTCTGCAGGTAGGGGGTACTATTTCAATTGTATCAAGGCGCCACTTTCCCCTTTACCTACAACTTATAATGTAAATTTCTCCCTTATCTGGCGGTCGGTCTGGTCGCCACATATATCCACAGACTCCCTGTATCTCAGAGAATCAGCATATGGTGAGTGTTGGATAACTTTGGATTACGTGGTGACTGCAGGCCGCAGTCATTCTCTTATTGGTCATCCCTCCCTCCGTGTTATTACTCGTGTTGACCACCTTTTGTCCCTAGGATATTTCTCACATCACGGTAGATCACCATTGTGGTACCCTGGTACTTTGGTTTGTCTTCGGGTCAAAGCACCCTGTCTTCTGCAATCCGACCGAAGGAGGATAAAGAGGGCCATAGTTCCTCTAGCACGGACTTCGTTGCTGAGTTGGGACCTCAGCAGCAGTTCTCGTCACCAGTTGACAATCGCACCCCTACACGTCGGTCAGAGATGATGATATTTACTTAGGTAGGGAATTAGCTTTCTTTTTTCAGAGCACAAAGTTCGCTAATTCTGTAAGTATCATATTTCATTTGGTGGGAAAGCCTTGCTTATGTCTTATAGAGACTCGGCAAGGTATGCCTACATTCTTGGACTACCTTATTCACTTTTGAAGCAATTAAATGTTTCATTTGTTTTAGAAACTCAGTTTAGTTTAGTTAGTAGGATTTTCTTGCTATTATTCTCTTACATTGAGTACCGGGTACAAGATTTCCTGCGATTTTGATTGACTAATCATTAACATTAATTGTTAACAATTCCACAGGATAGGTACCAGTTGCCACGTTGTCCTATTTCTGACATTTACCATAAAAGTATATTCGTTGTACATATATTTGCTATTTTTCACAATGTTTCGTCTCCAAGCTTTCCGTACCGATCCAGCGGGTAAAATAGGGAACTTAAGTCGTGCCAAGAGGACCGAATTACAAGCTCTTGCACACGAGTATCAACTAGATGTTCCCCCCTGGAGCCAACAAAAATGACTTACACAACATACTCTTGGATTATCTCTTAGAAGAAGGGAAAATCGACTCTGAAACTGACGAAAATTATTCTATTGCAGATAAACATGGTCTGGCAGCGATGAAATTGAAGCTCGAACTTGCAAAAATAGAGCGAGAACAACAAAAGGAAGCTCTCCAGCTCAAGAAAGAAGAGGCGGCCCTACACAAAGAACAGGAATGAGA
This sequence comes from Procambarus virginalis, assembly GCA_020271785.1. NCBI lineage: Eukaryota > Metazoa > Arthropoda > Malacostraca > Decapoda > Cambaridae > Procambarus > Procambarus virginalis. The sequence goes on from WNGS01158190.1 coordinate 36,638, forward strand.
GGCCGCCATAAGGAAGGAAGAACAAGAACGAGAGACGGCTCGGGCGAAAGAAGCTCTCCAGCTCAAGGAACGAGAGGCCGCTCTACTCAAAGAACAAAAAGAACGTGAGACTACACTACTCTGTGAGCGTGAGCGAGTACAGCTTGAAGCAAAACAACGTCTCCTGGAGATGCAACGCGAGCATGACAAGAAGCAAGCTGATATGGCTCTAGCATGTCGTCGACAAGAACTAGAGTTGGAAACTACACACCACACTCAGCACCAACAAGCTACAGCTAGTCTTCCCGTAAGTTTCAATGTCTCCCATGCAAGTAAGTTAATGCCACCGTTCGTTGAGACAGATCGACGTCTTTTCCACCACCTTTGAAACCTTAGCTAATAAACTTAGCTGGCCTGCTGACCAATGGGCTACCCTTCTCAGAGTACATCTCACAGGTAGAGCTGCAGTTACCCTCAGTACCTTAGCATCTGAGAATGACTACCAGACCCTGAAGCAAGCAGTTTTGGACGCCTATCTTCTCTCCACCGAAAGCTACCAACGAAAATTCTGTGATTATCTAAAGGCAAGTACCACCACCTTTCTAGAATTTGCCAATACAAAGAAAATATATTTAATGAAATGGCTGGAAGCAGGTCATGTCTCTACATTTGCAGAACTCGTCAACCTCATGCTCGTTGAAGAATTCTTGAGACGTGTTCCTCCTCCCGTCCGTTTATATTTAGCAGATAAAGAAGAAACCGACTACATCAAATGTACAAAGTCGGCTGACACCTACAGCCTCATCCACCGGCTGACACCATCACCACCTCCCAGTAAGAAGTCTTGGTACAGTTACGATAAAGTAAGTACAGATCACGCGAGCTCACAATTGTATTGTAAGTATTGCAAACTCTATGGACATACCATAGATAAATGTGGGAAGTCTCAATACAAAGGCAATGAATCTATTAAACCCAAACAGACTCCTCCTAAGTCCGGTAAGCCTGTGATGAATGTTGGTNATATATATATATATATATATATATATATATATATATATTTCACCCAGAAAGCTCGTCGTGTACAGGTCGTGTACAGGTTATGTCAGCTTTTGTCCGGTCGTGATGGTTGATTGGATTAGGTGCCCTGTACACCATCTGCAAAGTGCTCCTGGCAGTATGGGTTCGAGTCACTTCTGTGGTGTGAGTTTTCTGTTGCATGTATGCCTGGGGACCATTCAGGCTTGTTCGTAATTGTGTTCCTCACGTGTGCCCCATGGAATGAGGTGATTTGATAAAATGCTATGCCCAAGATTACCATCAGAGTGCCGGCAGGCTGATGGGCAAATAGCCTCGGTTACCATCAGCTTTTGTCTGGTCATGATGGTCGAGTGGATTAGGTGCCCTGTACACCAGCAGCAAAGTGCTCCTGGCAGTTTGGGTTCGAGTCACTTCTGGGGTGTGAGTTTTCAGTTGTATGTATGCCTGGGGACCATTCAGGCTTGTTCGCATTTGTGTTCCTCACGTGTGCCCCAAAGAATGAGGTGATTTGATAAAATGCTATGCCCAAGATTACCATCAGAGTGCCGGCGGGCTGATGGGCAAATAGCCTCGGCTACCATCAACTTTTGTCCGGTCGTGATGGTCGAGTGGATTAGGCGCCCTGTACACCAGCTGCAAAGTGCTCCTGACAGTATGGGTTCGAGTCACTTCTGGGGTGTGAGTTTTCAGTTGCATGTATGCTTGGGGACCATTTAGGCTTGTTCGCATACATATATACACCTTCAATGAAGCAAAATGCAAAGGATCCCACCAGCCTCCAAAGGGAAGCAATGGCCAGCTGCCAATTAGCTGTAAGGGAAGTAACTCCCATTAACTTAATCTCATCTGAAAACCTCACCTAAGCAATCATCGTGACGTCTGCTAGAACCTTACCACACATCCCAAAAGCAGCCCGCCCAAATGCAGCAGTCAAACTCTGTAATCTTCTGAAAAGGGTCAATGATGCCCCGGAAAACATTCAAGCATGGCATAATGTCCTTTTGTTTGGCAATGTATGCCTCACCATCCCTCTAAGGAGGGACAAATCACTTGCATCCTCGGTCCTGAGGGCGATAAATGAATACCCAAGGGGGGATAACCTAGTTCTCCTGTCTCTTCGAGCAAACCACACCCACCACAGAAATGGTAACAACAACATATCGGAAACATACAAAATCAGAGCACAAATCACAAAGAAAATTTAAGAAGGAAACACCGCAAGTGCTATTAGAGTCCTCACCAGTGACAAGAAAATTGCTCCTCGAAACTCAGCCACAGCACAGGCCCTGCAAAGCAAGCACCCACCCAGAGCCCCTCAAGGTGACAACATCATTTCGCCATCAGCCGACACCATTTTAGACCCATTAACTGTTGGTGAATCTGAGGTCTACAAAACAGCCCTTTCTTTTCCACCTGGGTCAGAAGGCGGCTTTACAGGATTAAAACCTCAACACATCAGACAAATGTTGAGTCCTGCATTTGATGATGCTGCATAAGATCTTCTTAAGGAACTCACGAGGTTCGTCAATGCGTGCCAGGCTGGTGATATACCTGAGGTGATCAGGCCCTTCTTTTTTGGTGCCTCCCTCTGTGCCTTCAAAAAAGAAGAACGAGGGAATCAGGCAATTCGCTGTTGGCAACATTCTCCGATGCCTGGTTGCCAAGGCTGCTACGAGGGTTGTCAGCCAGCAAGCGGCTGAATTGATGAAACCAATTCAGCTAGGATTTGGGATCCCCCAAGGCTGTGATCAACATTTCTGACGGAAAGGCCCTGCTCAAACTGGACTTTAAGAATACCTTCAACATGGTCAGAAGAGATGCAGTGCTTTGTGCCGTACATCGCCATTTCCGGCACCTCTACCCGTTTATACTATCGTGCTACAGTGGTGAGTCAAAACTGCTCTTTGGCAAACACGAAATCAGATCATGTGAAGGTGTTCAGCATGGT
>WNGS01158190.1:43836-60155 GCA_020271785.1 Procambarus virginalis
GAGCCTTCATGTTGGCGGCTCTGGCCATGTGGTCGTCTTCCATTGACCTGGAGCAGCAATGGTGCCCAACAGTCTCCTAAGTGACTATGCTTAAGATAGTATGACTACGGATAGCACTGGTGAGATTTAGGTTTGCACTGACTTTTCACACTACGGAGCTTACTCCGTAGTCTGAGTAAGGTCTTAAAAAGGTGTCTGAAAAAACGGCTGATGTTGCTGAAGCTTCCTTTCTTTGGAAAGATGTGAGTGAAACGCATAATGTCCTATGCACCAACAGTGACTCATCTAGAAGACAAACAAATAATAATCTGTACCAAGGTCTGGAAGTTCTGATTGCCACAATATCAAAGGCAGAATAAGCTGATCATTCTTGGTGATGTAAACGCCAGAGGTGGTGCTGACCTCGTGGCCCTGGAGGGAGTCTTCGACGGAAATATGGCATCGTCAGTTGTATCAGCAATGGACATTTGCTCATGGGGACACGTGCAGCAAATGATATTCTCATCATGAGCACCGTGTTCCGTCTGGCCAAGCGTAACAGAACGTCCGTACGAAAGACAAGGAGGATGTCACTCTGACGAAGAATATGTAGGTGCAGGCCGCTGAACAGACCCCGACCGCTCATCTCAAAACTAAACTTCAGTATGCAGTCCCCTAAACGTCTACACGGCGTCTAGATACCATAGCGCCTGAGCATCCTCAGATTGAGTGACAGTGGCATTCGGCAGTTACCTGCTGATGCCCTGGCATCTAAGCTGGACGTCCCGGGTGCTGATGCTGATATAGAACCAAGCTGGGCTGCCTTTACATGGATGGTGTACTCCAGTGCATTTGAGTAATTGGGTAATTCTCTTTATGATAATAAAGAGAAAGCATCAGGACTGGTTATACCAGAATTGTGATGGATTAATTTAGCTATTATCCTCTCCGTAGGATTATAGCCAGATTTGGATGCCCAAAAATTTTTATGAAAATGGTGAGACAATTCCATTGTGGCATTCTTTGCAGAGTCCAAGGCCGTGACAATTACACTGCGCCGTTCGCAAATAGCGTGAAACGAGGTTACGTTCCGGCTCCCAGCCTCTTCAGCCTAGTGTTCTCTGCTATGTCGATTGATGTTTTTATTGAAAGTGTTGTTGGGATCGACCATCGTTACTGTTTTGATGGGGAGCTGTTCAATTTGAAGACGCTCTAGGTCAGGACCAAAGTTCAAATTCCGACCATTCCTGACGTTTAGTTTGTGGATGACTATGCCTTCAATTCCAGTACAGACGCTGGCAAGCGATACATCTAAGATTTCCACGGCTTTTATGATGTGACGGTAACGAGTTGGAAATGGTGGTCGGCAGTCTTCCAACTAGCAGGTGTCAGTGCTGGGCCACATATAATATATAAAAAAAAAGAAAAGGAAAAAAAAGAGAAAAAAAAGAATGACTGCGTGATTGGTAATCTGTGGTAAGGTACGAAAGGTAAAAGACAATAATAAAAAATGGATTTTAATAACAATAAAAAAAACACAAATTGAAACAAATGCAAAATCTTGGCTTACTGGTAAAAATGTCAAGTGGAAAAAAATACATAAACATGAAAATAGATTACGTTAATGGGGAGGAGAATTGACATACAAAAGTAAATAAAATATGAATGCTGGAATATATGCACTAGCTATAAACCTCTATTTGACCACACAAGGTGAGTCACTTAGGAGTTCATAGCTTGCGAGCACACGATATTCTGGCTGGCAGAAACGCAAGGGACTCCAACAATAACTGGCGAGGACTTGTGATTGGCGAGGAGCCGGAGTGGAGTGTTGGTTGGCGGCCAATGAGGAAGCTGGATGGCCGCAAGTCGCTAGTTAGGCAGTTGAAGGGTTCGGCGCGTCGACCAGGTGCAGCAGGTGCTGGAGTGGGGGGAGGAGGGAGTTGCTGGTACGTGTGGCTATCTTAATATGTACGTTTAGCCACTACAAAACGTATCTTGTATATTGATGAGGACGGGATGAGTCACAGAAATAGCAGGCTAAATCTCTGATAAGAGATTATCGTCACAATGAACTTCGACCTCACCATCTCAACGAAAAAGACCCCAGGTTCTGCACTAGCCCACTCCTCGCTGTAACTATGCTCAGCTGCCCTTCTCCATCTGTGACTGAAGGTCATCAACATAGAGAGCTTTATAAAGCTCTGCAGTACACTATTACAGACAGTCAATATCGATGAGGAGGTCAACACCATGGTCGCCAGATTATTAAGATTGAGACTAAACTGAAAGCGCTTCTCAGCTGTCGTCCTGTCCCACCCCTTTCTCTTCGCTTGTGAGACCTGGACTGTCTACAGTTGTCAGGGAAACATCTAAATCATTCCAGTCATTCATTCCAAAAACCAATCAGCTCCAGAAGGCCTGGTCGGAGGCCGAGCCGCGGGGATGTTGAGCCCCGAAATCCTCTCAAGGTCGCAAGGTAACCATATAAGCTGTCTGCAGAAGCTACTGAGGGTAAAATGGCAAGACAAAGTACCAGATCCAGACGTCCATGCACAGGCTGGCATAGCAAACACCCACACCAAGCTTAGCAAGGCACAGCTCACATTGGTTGGTTATGTTGGGAAGATGCAAGATAAACGACTGCTCAAGTTGATGTTCTATGGTGAATTACAATGGGGAAAACGTTCTCTTGGTTGGTAACAGAAGTTATATTATATAATATGCATATATTTACAAGTAAATTGTCAACCACACTATTGTGAAAATAAAAATTATGTTCACTTGGGCACTAAGAGTCTCGAACCACCGACCCTTTGAGCGTGAGACAGAAAATCTACCTCTGTAATATGTAACAACCACAATAGAAAAGGTTTTAGAGGTAACAGTCCATTGCCAAATACACATGTGAATGTGTATTTAATAAAAAATTGCCCCTAATATTTTTTTGCATTTATTACCTGAAGACGCTAAAGAGTGGAATGAAACATTGTAGAAAAGAGATTCTTTACCTTGAATTTTGGTAACTTAATTCCTCTTCTTAATATTGGCACTAAGAAAATAGAAGCACAGGGAGCTTATGTTAATTAAGACATTAATATCGCCAGCAATATGGTCATATTCATTCAAATATATACATATACATATTGTGCCAGATACCTACCGGTAATGCTCCTTCAAGGTAGTTAAAAACTGATATCTTGATGGGGAGGATCTCACCACGTTTGACAGATGGCGGGAGAGTGAGGTGGATGAAGAAAGGAGTGAAGGTGGTGATGGAGGCCGCCTGGGAGACTCCAAGACCCTTCTCTGGGTGTACACACACAGCTTTTCCCACCCACTCAGTAATGGTGTCAGGCATATTTAGTTGCTCGCTACTCACGCCTGAGGCCCTGTATAATATACATTTTGTTAATGTTATTCATTCCAATTATTGAAATTGAAGAATATATATATATATATATATTGTCATAGGGGGTGGGCCGGGGCTCCGCTAGCACTCGGCTGCTAGGGGCTCAGAAGGCAGAATACTCAGCCCCTCCGACTCCCGGGATTCACCGGAGTCTCCTTGGTCCCACAGGAGAGGACCAGCAATGCCCACCTCTGCAGGTCTTTGCTTCCACCACTGAAGGGGTGCCACTGATTCACCCTGGAAGCCCTTCAGTCAACCACGGGGAAACTGCTATCAGCAATTCCGGCCTAGACCCGTGGAGGAGTGAAGACTCAGGCTTACCTTATAACAATAACCTCCCTGAGCCTTGCCTGCCAGACAAAAAGGTTGCAGGAACTCCTTTCCCACCTGTCTTCTCTATCTTCTTCTTAACAAGGTCGCCAGCTGGGTTAGTATATCTGCACCCCAGCGATGCAGTTCAGTGGGTGTATTATATATTGTTTGTTGCCAGAGTGTTGCTACTCCCATAGATCTACTATTGGACTGTCGGCCCAGGGTACTCTCGCATAAAAGTCTGTGTGGCTTTACCTCTCTCCAGCCACTACGTTACTTGTTGCCACCATTCAGGCTCTGATACTGGTCGGATGGCTAAGGGTACACTTTTATATAAGTCTGTGTTGTTTTATATATGCTCATAGGGAAATATTATAATGGAGGCACACTTAAACACAATAATAAAATGTGCGAATTTACTGACACAAATTACATGGCCACACATACAAGCACAAGCAATGCATGAAAACGAAAATAAGGATAATAAATCTGGAGATCGTCAGCAACTCTTCTTTCACGACCTACAATCACTCCTTCAACTGGGCAGATAGACAGGAGTCAAACACTCCCTCACAGAAGGGCCTCTTCGCCACCTCTTCTTCACTGTCCTGCCGTCCACGCACACTGTCCTCTCCAACAGTCCTGGATTCAAGCTGCCTTGCAGCCTATTCTAATACTAAAATATTAATGTCACATTGCCACATACATAAGTAAATATCGTGGCCTTTCTAGCCTACTCACACAAGGGGTAATGGGAGGGAAAATGATCTACCTTTACATTCCTGGCTCACGACGCCTGTCGCTCGATGGTGTGAGGTTTCCACACTTCCTGAGTCGATCCTTGACGATCCAGGAACGTTCCACAGGTCCTCAGGTGAGGTGAAGCCTTAGTGTCATAGCCGTTCCAATCCCTGAGATTCAGCTATACCAATCCTGGTTCACCAATGGGCGCTGAGCTAATGACTATATTCACACACTCGTCCCTTCCACAAGGCGTTGCTCCTTGTCCTAGGAACGGTGTCGTCCCTCCAAAACCCTCAGTGGATGTGACCCGGTCACAGCTAGGCCTGCCTGCCGCACCTTCCAGACCCTTCGTCCAGCGTCGTCGCCGACTATTTTCCAAATTTGGCACTCCTTTGCTCAATGAACTTGGTTCCTTTTTGCTTCCCAGAAGCGCAGGGTCTCCAATATCTATGGTGGGCTGCGATGGCCAGCTCCAATCCACTGAATAAGGCTTGGAAAGCCTCAAATCCTTGAGAGCTGACCGAGGCGCATCCTCTCACCTCCACGCTCAGGTCAACTCTGACCTTGGCGCCGCTCAGTTCACTTGGTGACGTCACGGCGGGCTCTGATTGGTCGCCCATGACCCAAGCCACCCAATCTGCACACGGCTAGCGTTTTCTTCAACATGGCGAGTCTGCAGGTAGGGGGTACTATTTCATTTGTATCAAGGCGCCACTTTCCCCTTTACCAACAACTTATAATGTAAATATCTCCCTTATCTGGCAGCCGGTCTGGTCGTCACATATATCCACAGACTCCCTGTATCTCAGAGAATCAGTAGGGAGAGCTGATATGACTCATAAAGCAGGCAAACGAAAGAAATAGGAGAGGGCACCGTAACATACCCCTCCCCTTAAAATAAGAGTCATATCGGTTAGTGAATCCGGGAAAGGGCATCTGCTACCACATTCTCCCTTCCTTTAATGTGCCTGATTTCTAGCCAGTACTCTTGTAACAGTAGGGCCCATCTTGTCAGCCTTTGGTTCGTGTTCTTCATCCTGAGCACGAACGTCAAGGGGTTATGATCGGTGAACACTTGCACTGGTCTAGTACCTCCACCCACATAGACATCGAAATGCTTCAGTGCCAGGATCAGGGCTAAGGCTTCCTTTTCCACTGTACTATAAGCCCTCTGGTACTTTTCGAATTTCTTCGAGTAGAATGCCACTGGATGGTGAACTCCGTCCTTCTCTTGAGCCAACATGGCTCCAATCCCCACGTCGCTAGCGTCGACGTACAAGATAAACTCTGACTCAAAGTCGGGCGAAATCAGCACTGGCGCTTCAGTTAATAACTTCTTAGTCTTCTCGAAAGACTCCTGGCATGTTTCCCCCCACTTCCATCTAACGTTCTTAGATAGCAATTCAGTCAGAGGGTGTGCCACTGTCGAGAAGTTCTTGCAAAATCCTCTATAGTATCCGATCATCCCTAGATATCGTAACAATTCTTTTCTCGTCCTGGTATTCGGATAATCTTTGATTGCCATCACTTTCTGGTCTACTGGAGTCACTTTCCCTTGACCCACGACGAAACCTAAGTATTCTAATCAGGCCTTTCAGAATTCGCTCTTGGCCAGATTAACTGTCAGGTTTGCTTCTTCCAACCGTTGGAATAACTCCGTCAGTCGATTCATGTGTTGTTTCCAGTTATCGGCATACACCACAATGTCGTCTATATACAGGTCGCAGCCTTCCATCCCTCTTAGCACTTCGTTCATCATCCTCTGGAAACAACTTCCACTGTTCTTCATACCAAACGGAAGTACTTTGTACTGGTACAGTCCGTCTGGAGTAGCAAACGCTGAGATCTTTCTCGCACTCGGAGACAAAGGGATTTGATAATACCCTTTCGGCAGGTCGACCTTGGTGACAAACCTTGCGTTTCCCACTTGGTCGACGCAATCACTTATCCGAGGCATCGGGTGAGAATCCGACACAGTTATAGAATTCACTCTGCGATAGTCGGTGCAAAAACGATATGACCCGTCACTCTTCTTGACCAGCACACAGGGCGAGCTCCACTCACCGTTGCTGGGCTCAGCGAGATCATTCGCTAACAGATATTCCACCTCCTGTCGCATGATCCTCCTCTTCTCAGGACTCACCCGATAAGCGCTCTGCTTGATTGGCTTTCCTCCACTCACGTCCACCTCGTGCACCACACTCTTGTGCCGTCGAGGCACATCCATGAAGAGCGACTTGTTCCTTCGTATCAGGGTCACTAGATCTCTCCTTTTCCCTTTATCCAGATGACGCAGCCTCTCTTCCAGATGTACCAAACTCTCTGTATTTGACAGGCGCATACCATCGGCACGGGCCCACTTTCTTTCATCTGCTGACAACACTTGGCTCATCTCCACACACAAAGCCAATTTTCCTTCTCGCGACTGTGTTGCGCCCTTCACTCCCGCACTCTCTTGCTCCTCTGGGAAATATGGCTTTAAACGGTTGATGTGACATACTTGTGACTTGTTGGGGCGATTCGGCTTGCTGATCTCATAACGTACAGGACCCACACGCCGAACAACCGAGTATGGACCACCAAAGCGTGATTCCATCACTCTACCTCTCCCAGGTAGCAACATCATCACTCTGGCTCCTGCCTCGAACTCCCTTGGGACAGCCTTCTTGTCGTACCAGATCGACATCTTCTCTTGAGCTGTCTTCAGGTGATCAGCAGCCAATTCCTTCGCCGTTTCCAATCGTTCATGGAATTTCTGTACATACTCTTCCACTGTCACTAATGTTTTCTCCGCCGTCAACTGCTCCTTCAGCATCAATAACGGGCTCCTTACTTCGTGCCCAAACACTAGCTGGAACAGAGAGAATCCCAAAGACTCAACTATAGCATCTCGGATCGCGAACAGGGCTGGACAGACAGCCTCATCCCATTCCGCTCCCTGTTCTGCATAATACACTCTTAAGATGGTCTTCAGAGTGGAGTGGAACCTCTCAATCGCTCCCTGCGATTGAGGTCTATAAGGAGATGATCGAAGTTGGTATTCCCCAGCTCGCAATAGCCTGCCTAAACCACCTCGACTGAAAAACACTTCCACAGTCGGACTGGATCTCCTTGGACACACCTACCCAAGCAAAGAACCGCTGAAGGTGTCCCATGACGCATCTCGATGTCACCTTCTGCTCTGGGATCGCCTCTGGAAATCTCGTCGAAGCACACATGATAGTCAATAAGTAATTATTTCCCTTTTTTGTCTTAGGTAATGGTCCCACGACGTCGATTATTAGGCGTTCAAACGCCTGGCCAAACGCAGGAACTGGAACCAAAGGTGCTTTTGGGATGGCGGGGACGTTCTTCCCTGCTTTCTGGCACGGGAAACACGTCTTGCAAATTCTTCTTACATCTGCGTCCATGCCCGGCCAATAAAAATGTTCCCGAAGCCTGCTTAAGGTCTTGGTCACTCCCAAGTGACCCGCGGGATCCACTGAGTGTGCAAGCTTCAGTACCGCGACGGCACCACCACCTGACGCCTCACTCTCAGCATATCATCACCCGCTTCTTCCCTAACCGGTCTCCACTGCCTCATTAGCACTCCCTTCTCCACAAAGAAGTGAGTCAGTGACTTGGGTCCGGCGAGACCTCCTTCCACCTCCCGTACTAACTCAGGAAACTCTTCCTTTTGCAGCTCACCTAGACGGGTGCAGTCAATACCTAGAGGACTGGTGAGAGTAACTTGGACACTCTTATCCGACCTTTCCTCACCTGTCGCTTGTCCTCTGGCCTCCTCTCGGAACAAATGATCGAGCCCCAGGTCACCCGGCATGTTCTCTTCGGCGTGACTGGATCCGCTCACATCATCTTCCCTCACGTCTCGTCCCGACGTCACCGCGCATACCGGAAATGCCACTCTCGCAATTTCCATTTCGTCTTGCTGCTCTGTCGATAGGGCTCTATACACTCCTCACCCTTAATCAAATCCGGATGAACACATCCCCCACAGGAGTCATTCCCTAGGATCACCTGAGCTTCCATCCTGGGCAGTAAAGTACAGACCCCTACCACGAGAGTCTGACAACCAAAGTCTGAATTAAGAGTCACCTTATGAAGGGGCATCCTCACTTGTCCCCCCAACGTCCTTATCAGGGCCTCCCCTGTACTGGAACTTCTGTAGTCCTTGGGGAAGAGGGATTCACTAACAAGGGTGAAGTCGGATCCAGTGTCCCTCAGCATCCTTGCTGGCACAGGATCAGCTCCTCTTATCTTCACCGTCCCCTCACACACAAAGGGGTGAATCCTCTTCTCCCTTATCACTGGCATATCACCTGAATTATCGTTGGCTTCTTCGCTTCCTATCCTCGCGAAAGCCACGTTCCCACCGTGCCTTGGGCGACCGCACTCCCTTGCAAAGTGTCCTCGTCCCCCACAGTTGTAACACCGACCGCCTCTCCTGGGCGACCCTCTACTAGTCACCCTGGTAGCACCAACGGTAGAGGTTCCCTGGGTCCTCCTAGGACTCCCCGTCGTCGGTTCCCGGGCAGCAGCACTCGCTCCCGAGCTAGGTCCACTGCTCACAGCTTGGGGCTTCCTCCCCGCGTCCCTTGAGCTCTTGAACCGGGTTACTTCATCGGGCACACTACTCTTGGGAGAGCCCCCTCCCGTCCTCGCTCTTCCTGAACTCCTAAAGTTCCCTCCCGACCTGGGGTAAGGCGAGTGTCTGGGCGGCCCCTCCCTCCTGAGATGTAGTGCCTCCTCCAGCATGTCGGCTCGGTCCGCTGCAGCCTTTAGGTCCTTAATACCTGCTTCTCTCACCCTTACTCGCAGCTCAGGATGGAGCACTGACATAAACTTCTCCATCACTATCAGTCGTTTGATATCATCCACCAACTCTGCTTCCTCCGCCTTCAACCATCGTAGGAATTTCCGTTCTATATCCCTGGCGGTCTCGGCGTAAGACTTTTCCGACGCTCTTATACACTCTCTGAACCGCTTCCGGTACATCTCTGGAGTCAGCCGGAATGAGTGGAGCACAGCATTCTTAATCTCGTCGTAACTAGCACACTCCTCTGGGTCCAGCATGTTGTAGGCTTCCCGGGCCTCACCAGTCAACCTGCCCTGGACCAGAGCAGCCCAATCATCTTCTGGCCACTCCTTCAGAGTTGCTATCAGTTCAAAGTGTTCGAAGAACGCCTCAGCTTCTTGTGGTTCGAACGTAGGTAAGTCACGTTCCCTTACCTTGAGGTCATCCTGCCGTGCAGGTAGTGAGGGCAGACCACGCTCAATGCGATGCAATTCGACTTCTTTCTTTGCCTTTATCTCCTCCAGTCGCAGTTGTCTCTCTCCTTCTTCTCGCTGCAGCTCAGCTGCACGTTCCTCTCGCTGCAGCCGTGCTTCTCGCTCACGCTCCTCTCGCTGCAGCTCGCTGCTTCTCGCTCAGCCGTGCTTCTCGCTCACGCTCCTCTCGCTGCATTTGCGCTTCTCTCTCCTCTCGTCGCAGCTGGGCTTCCAGTTGCATCTTCATTATTTCCAGTTGCAGGCTCCTCTTACTACAGCTGGACCTTCCACTGCTCCCATGTTCACTGTGAATTCCACACTGGTAGGCGCTTGGGGTGGCTCCAGTCAGGACGGTTCACCTTGCGACGGCTCTTCTTGGGACGGCTCTCCTTGAGATGGCCTTTCTTGAGATGGCTCCTCTCCCGTCGCCTCTTCTCGAGCTGTGAGCTGTGCCATGATCTCTATCCTTCGCTCTGCAACCTTAGTCGTCCTCAACCTGATCCCAAAGTGGTTTGCCACTTGTTGGAGCTGGGCCTTGGTACACTCTTCCAAAATTCTTCCGTCCCTTGTGTCAATAAATTTCTTTACTTTGTCCTCCTCCATCTCTATATCATCGAGCATACACGACAGCACAGACAAGTTAGTAGGTACTAATTTCACCGTTTCAGCCCCTTAGCTGGTTGGGTAACAGTACCACTGAATTCACTGGCCACACTGTATTAGTACCCTGGCAACACTGTCTTGAAATTTGGGCAACACTGCAGCTTGATTACCATACCATGGTAACACTGTAGCCTGATCCACGTTTCCTGGCAAAGTTTCCAGTTCTTGGCTACCGTGGTTCGAATCCTGGCAGGGTCGCCAGTTCTTGTCACTGGGGGGTGGGCCGGGGCTCCACTAGCATTCGGCTGCTAGGGGCTCAGAAGGCAGAATACTCAGCCCCTCCGACTCCCGGGATTCACCAGGGTCTCCTTGGCCCCACAGGAGAGGACCAGCAATGCCCACCTCCGCAGGTCTTTGCTTCCACCACTGAAGGGGTGCCACTGATTCACCCTGGAAGCCCTTCAGTCAACCAAGGGGAAACTGCTATCAGCAATTCCGGCCTAGACCCGTGGAGGAGTGAAGGAAGACTCAGGCTTACCTTATAACAATAACCTCCCTGAGCCTTGCCTGCCAGACAAAAAGGTTGCAGGAACTCCTTTCCCGCATGTCTTCTCTATCTTCTTCTTAACAAGGCCGCCAGCTGGGTTAGTATATCTGCACCCCAGCGATGCAGTTCAGTGGGTGTATTATATATTGTTTGTTGCCAGAGTGTTGCTACTCCCATAGATCTGCTATTGGACTGTCGGCCAATAGCAGATCTATTTATAGTCATTACAACTTATAATGTAAATTTCTCCCTTATCTGGCGGTCGGTCTGGTCGCCACATATGTCCACAGACTCCCTGTATCTCAGAGAATCAGCATATGGTGAGTGTTGGATAACTTTGGATTACGTGGTGACTGTAGGCCGCAGTCATTCTCTTAATTGGTCATCCCTCCCTCCGTGTTATTACTCGTGTTTACCACCTTTTGTCCCTAGGATATTTCTCACATCACGGCAGATCACCATTGCGGTACCCTGGTACTTTGGTTTGTCTTCGGGTCAAAGCACCCTGTCTTCTGCAATCCGACCGAAGGAGGATAAAGAGGGCCATAGTTCCTCTAGCACGGACTTCGTTGCTGAGTTGGGACCTCAGCAGCAGTTCTAGTCACCAGTTGACACTCGCACCCCTACACGTCGGTCAGAGATGATGATATTTACTTAGGTAGGGAATTAGCTTTCTTTTTTTAGAGCACAAAGTTCGCTAATTCTGTAGGTATCATATTTCATTTGGTGGGAAAGCCCTTGCTTATGTCCTATAGAGACTCGGCAAGGCATGCCTACATTCTTGGACTACCATATTCACTTTTGAAGCAATTAAATGTTTCATTTGTTTTAGAAACTCAGTTTAGTTTATTTAGTAGGATTTTCTTGCCCTTATTCTCTTACATTAAGTACCGAGTACAAGATTTCCTGTGATTTTGATTGACTAATCATTAACATTAATTGTTAACAATTCCACAGGATAGGTACCGGTTGCCACGTTGTCCTATTTCTGACATTTACCATAAAAGTATATTCGTTGTACATTTATTTGCTATTTTTCACAATGTTTCGTCTCCAAGCTTTCCGTACCGATCCAGCAGGAAAAATAGGGAACTTAAGTCGTGCCAAGAGGACCGAATTACAAGCTCTTGCACACGAGTATCAACTAGATGTTCCCCCTGGAGCCAACAAAAATGACTTACACAACATACTCTTGGATTACCTCTTAGAAGAAGGGAAAATCGACTCTGAAACTGGCGAAAATTATTCTATTGCAGGTAAACATGGTCTGGCAGCGATGAAATTGAAGCTCGAACTTGCAAAAATAGAGCGAGAACAACAAAAGGAAGCTCTCCAGCTCAAGAAAGAAGAGGCGGCCCTACACAAAGAACAGGAATGAGAGGCCGCCATAAGGAAGGAAGAACAAGAACGAGAGACGGCCCTGGCGAAAGAAGCTCTCCAGCTCAAGGAACGAGAGGCCGCTCTACTCAAAGAACAACAAGAACGTGAGACTACACTACTCTGTGAGCGTGAGCGAGTACAGCTTGAAGCAAAACAACGTCTCCTGGAGATGCAACGCAAGCATGACAAGAAGCAAGCTGATATGGCTCTAGGATGTCGTCGACAAGAACTAGAGTTGGAAACTACACACCACACTCAGCGCCAACAAGCTACCGCTAGTCTTCCCGTAAGTTTCAATGTCTCCCATGCAAGTAATTTAATGCCACCATTCGTTGAGACAGAGATCGACGTCTTTTTCACCACCTTTGAAACCTTAGCTAATAAACTTAGCTGGCCTGCAGATCAATGGTCTACCCTTCTCAGAGTGCATCTCACAGGTAGAGCTGCAGTTACCCTCAGTACCTTAGCATCTGAGAATGACTACCAGACCCTGAAGCAAGCAGTTTTGGACGCCTACCTTCTCTCCACCGAAAGCTACCGACGAAAATTCCGTGATTATCTAAAGGCAAGTACCACCACCTTTCTAGAATTTGCCAATACAAAGAAAAGATATTTCATGAAATGGCTGGAAGCAGCACATGTCTCTACATTTGCAGAACTCGTCAACCTCATGCTAGTTGAAGAATTCTTGAGACGTGTTCCTCCTCCTGTCCGTTTATATTTAGCAGATAAAGAAGAAACCGACTACATCAAATGTGCAAAGTCGGCTGACACCAGAACCACCTTCCAGTAAGAAGTCTTGGTACAGTTATGATAAAGTAAGTACAGATCAAGCGAGCTCACAATTGTATTGTAAGTATTGCAAACTCTATGGACATACCATAGATAAATGTGGGAAGTCTCAATACAAAGGCAATGAATCTATTAAACCCAAACAGACTCCTCCGAAGTCCGGTAAGCCTGTGATGAATGTTGGTGTTCCTGTTAATGATCTTTCTCTCTTCAGCAAACACCTGTATCCTGGAACTGTCTCTACCAACGGTACAGATTCGGAGGGACGTTTCAAATTGAAGATCTTGAGGGACACAGCGGCTCTTCAGTCAATAATATTGAAATCAGCTGTGCCTAACATCACCTACACCGGGGAAACCGTCCTTATCACTGACCTCACTGCTACCACTCCTTATCCACTCGCCAGAGTCCACCTGGATTGTCGCTTCGTGACCAGTGAAGTCCAAGTCGCCATCAGGGAAAAGCCTTTTCCCATGCCTGGAGTGTAACTTCTCCTGGGCAATGACTTGGCAGAAGATCTGCAACCAGCCAACCCGATCATCATGGACAAACTCCAGGTGTGTACCTCTGTAATGGATAATCCCATCTTTGAGTATGTTCCAGCAGAGGTTCAAGAAAGTGATGAAGTTTCTCCTCCGGTTTTGGTGACCACCCGTGCACAAGCTGCACGACCGCAACCAGCTGACTCTACTACTACCGCTGTCCCTCAAAACCCTCAGAATCTACCACCGAATCTTACTAGATTGGAGTTCCGTAAGTTACAGAGGGAAGATCTTTCATTAACACCATTATTCTTCCAGGCTGAGACTCAACCTGACAGTATCCCTGGGTTCTTCTTAGAGAATGAGTTGCTCTACCGCAGATTGGGCCTCAAAGGATTGGGATAAACAACTTGACCTCATTATGTGCATTTCCAGAAGTCTCCCCAATGAGTCTCTAGGAGAATCTCCTTATGAGATGCTTTACGGACATAAGTGCCGTACTCCTCTCAAAGCTTTTAATGATTCTCTACATAATGCCACCTTCAGTGAGCCTCAGAATGTGCCCCAGTTTCTTCCAAACTTACAACACATTCTAGAGAGAGTACGTAAATTTGCTAATGACAATCTATTGAAAGCTCAGGAGAGGATGAAGACTCATTACGACCAAAGCAGCAAAATAAGGAAATTTAAACCAGGAGACTTCGTGTTGGCATATTTTCCTATCCCAGGTTCTCCATTGCAAAACAGGCTTTCAGGACCCTACCGCATCAAGGAGTGCAGAAACAACCACAACTACGTTCTTGAGACTCCAGATAGGCGGCAGAAGACCCAGTTGTGCCACGTCAACCTCCTGAAGCAGTATAATGGTACTCCCCCCACTGTGCTGGTATCTTTCTCCACCTTTAAAGGTCCATACCTCCACAGTGAGACCTTCCCTGCTTCTCCTCCCGAAAGCGCTAACACTGAGTCAGTGCTTTCCAACTCAGAAATCCTAACTGATATTCATACCTATTTGCAGGACAATAATAGTGCACCTCTCATCAAAATCTTCAAGGAACATCAGAAGCTGTTCAGCGATGATCCACAAGAGTGTAATATGGTTCAGCACGACATCCAGCTGCTCCCTGACACCTGGCCGATTCGTCAACCTTTCTACCGAATCAGCCCGAGCAAAAAGGAAGTTATGCGTGCTGAGGTACAGTACCTCCTGGATCATGGGCTGGCCACCCCTTGTGAGTCCCCTTGGGCCTCACCCTGCATCTTGGTGCCGAAACCGCAAGGTAAAGTGAGGTTGTGTACCGATTATCGGAAATTGAATCTTGTGACTGTCAAGGATGCGTACCCCTTACCTAGAATAGATGACATCCTTGACGCCATTGGTAATGCCCGGTACTTATCCAAGCTTGACTTACTCAAAGGATATTACCAAGTGTGTTTAACAGAGCGAGCCAAGGAAATATCTGCCTTCACCACTCCCTTTGGACTTTACAGATACGAACGCCTTCCCTTTGGACTATGTAATGCCCCGGCCACCTTCCAGCGAGCTGTCAACCGCGTCATCCATGGCTTAGATAACACCTACGCCTACTTGGATGATATCGTTGTAGCAACCAACACCTGGGACGAACATCTGCTCCAGCTGCAACGATTGTTCGCCAAGCTCCTGACAGCCGGCCTCACCATCAACTTGGGCAAGTCCACCTTTGCTAAAGGTAAAGTGCGTTATCTTGGTCATGTGATAGGGAGTGGCAGCCTAGCTCCGTTAAACATACACACTCAAGCCATCCAGCATTACCCACAGCCTACCACCAGGAAGCAGCTCCTGAGCTTCCTTGGTCTTGCCTCCTACTACTGTAGGTTTGTGAAGAATTTTAGTACGGTAGCGACACCATTGATCACTTTAACCAGCCCTAAGCAACGGTATCATTGGACCATTCAGCAAACTGTTGCTTTTGAACAACTTAAATCACTGCTCTGTTCTAATCCTATTCTCGCCTCGCCAGATATCACGAAGCCTTTCATCCTCCATGTCGACGCCAGTGGTACCGGCATCGGGGGTGTCCTGATGCAACAACGAGGCGAGGAGGTTCTACCTGTTAGCTACTACAGCTACAAGTTAAAACCACACCAGAAGAATTACAGCACTATCGAAAAGGAGCTACTCTCCATCGTCCTGAATTTACAGCACTTTGCACCATACCTACAAGGTGCTCGGTCTACCACCATCTACTCGGACCACAATTCCCTACGCTTCTTGCAGCAAGCCCAATTCAACAATCAACGTCTTCTACGATGGGCTTTATATTTGCAGAATTTCAACCTGGAGATCTTCTACATCAAGGGTTCTGACAACATCATAGCAGACGCCCTCTCTAGAGTCTATGAGGTAGAGGCAGCTCCACCTACCACTCTACCATCAGAAGAAGTAATTTGACCCAGTAAGAGCAGGCTTCGCGGGAGTTGTGACGATAATCTTTTTCAAGAGAGATTGAGCCTGCTCTTCCCTACATAAAGTTACTTACACATCTACAAGAATAAGTTGCTACATTCAAGATACGTCTACCAGTAGCACAAAACGTTTTGACCAGGAGGCAAAACGTACCCTAAACCCCCCCACTCCACTCCCTCCATGCCGGCTCGCCACCCGTCGTCAACCAGCAAACGACCCTTCCCAGCCTGCCTGCTCCTGATTGGTGACTCGCCGCCTGCACACCTGCACCTGCACCTCAGCGCCATCTACCTGAGTCAATGTCTGGGCCTGATGCAGCCATCATAGTCAAAATATTCTTGTGCTCTTAGC
>WNGS01158191.1:29161-44803 GCA_020271785.1 Procambarus virginalis
CCAGATGTATGCCTTGATAGGTTGCTTATCTGGAGTCCCTGTTAGATATATTGCTCCTGTATAATCTACTCCTTTCGTTTCGAAGGGTGTAGATGGACCACTCGTTCCTTTGGTAGGGTGGTGGCCCTGGATAAGAGCAAGTTTTTGCATCGTACCTTCGGCATATCATGCAATTTTTCAAGATTGATTTGACTGACTGTCTTCCCTGAGGAATCCAGTACTGTTGTCTGATTTGTGTGAGTGTGTCTAACACTCCTCCATGTTTGATGATTTGTTGATGTGTATGTAACACAATCAACCTGGTGATCCAATGATTTTTTGGTAAAAGCCATGGATGCACGGTATCTAGATTGACATCTGCGTGTTTAAGTCTCCCTCCACAACGCAGAATGTTGTTATTTCTTGGTCTATCCACAGACCGAGATTGTGTTTTAACTTATGCGGAAGATTTTCATAGTTATTCCCATAAGTTTCTCTCTGGGCTTGTCTTACCCAATAGATAAGTGCATCTGGAAAAGTGTATTTTATACCTTTTTCCTGAGATATTGAAACACGTTCTGTGTTACATTGATTAATTTGATGAGCGAGGAGTAACGAGTACAATCCAAGACTGATATTTGAGCTTGCTGCCTGGTGGTAGTTATGGTTTGTGTCGTGATGACGTGTGGCTTTTGTTCAGGCCAACTGCCATTCACTAACCATCTAGGCCCATGAAACCAAATATCTGCCTTTGCAAATTGTTTAAACGTCATACCTCTTGATAAAAGATCAGCTGGATATCTTTTGTTGGTACATGCAACAATTGAAAGCCTGCGGAAATTTCTTTAATTTCCGAGACGCGATTTTTTACATAGGGAGTCGGACAGTTGTCGTTTCGTACCCATTGTAAGACAGCTTCATTGTCAGACCATATAATGACATCTTTGATGTTCATGGTAGACAAGACTTGTTTGATATGCACAGCTAAGCGTGTGCCAGTTAGCAATGCAGTTAGTTCCATCTGAGGCAAAGTCCTCTTTTTTAATGGAGCGACTCTGGCCTTAGAGGTGATAAGATATGATTGATTAGAAGTCACTAAGTAAGCACAAGCTCCAAAAGCTTTGGCTGACGAGTCTGCGAATACATGTAGTGTTACTTCATCATTTTCCTCGACTATGTGTCTCGGAAAGATTATCTTTTCGACTAAAGTTTGTTCTTGAGCCACTTCCATCCAAGCTTTTTGTAACTGGAGTGGTAGTGGATCATCCCAACCAACTTTAGTCTTCCAAGCTTCTTGCACCAGTAAACGCCACTTGATAGTTAAAGGATTTAGTAGACCAAGTGGGTCAATACTTTGCTAACTTGTGAAAGCAAATCCCTTTTTGTAGCAATGCAATAATTTACTGGCACGGATTTGATTGAATTGTGTCCGAGATTAGATCCCACTCCATACCTAACACCTTTTGTGATTCTGGTACGTGATATTCAGGGTAATCTCTTGCTATTTGATTATTCAATGTTGCATTATTAGAGGCCCAAGATTGTAGTGGCATGTTGGCACCTTGTAGCTCCTTGTTGGCCTCTTGATATAATTGTAACAGTTCAGTAGTACTGTTAACTGTCCCTTGAAAATTATCTACATATAGATTCTGACTGATTTCAGCCTTATAGGGACTTGATGATTTCTTCAGATGAGTATCTAGAGTTGCTTGCAACAGAAATGGACTTGAAGTCGCGCCAAAAAGAACTGAGGAGAATCTGAAAGTCACTATAGGACTATTGATATCTTCTGGGTTCTCTACCCATAGAAACTTAGTGAAGTCTCTATCTTCTTCCTGCAAGCCGACTCTTAGAAAGGCCTTACTAATATCTGCTGAATATGCATATTTGTTAAGTCTAAACTTCAACAGTATGTCATACAATTTCTGAGTTAGACTTGGACCTGTTTGCAAACAATCATTTAGACTGGTTCCTTGGGGTCCAGATTTAGAGCTACAGTTAAAAACTATCCGTAAAGGAGTTGTTTTTGATTCTCTCATTACAGCCATGTGTGGTAAAAAATGGCCTGTTTGCTTATTGTCGTGTTTCACGACTTCAATGAATTTATTCTTTAATTGTTGAGCAATAATCTCATGATAGAGTTTTAAATGCTCAGGTCTTTTTCTTAGCTTTGCTAATTGAGATTTAAATTGACTCTAAGCCATGTGATAATTGGTAGGTAAGGTTTTATGGTTGATTTTCCATGGTAGCCTTACCCAGTACTGTCCATCATGGTACTGTACAGTTTCTAAGTACTGATTGTATGCACAGACATCATCAGGACTTGGTTGTTCAGGAATTATTCCTATAGCATCAAGTTCCCACAATTGATGTACAGATTCCAATCCATCATCAATCATGTGGGGGATTTTAAGTGGTGATTGTTCTTTGCCTAGTCAGGCCATGATTACAGTTTCTGTATGATGTGATTTTTCAGGAGTTGAAGGTTCAAGATCTAGTATAGGTCCTGTCAACAATATGCCTCCTGCTGATTTGAGTATTTTCAAACCCATACATTCTTCTGACAGAATGAATCGATGATAGTAGTCAGCTCCAATCAGGATTCCGATATCTCCTATGTAATCAGAATCGAGCCGAGGATCTGCTAATTGGATTCCTTTTTCTTTTAGGAATTTAATTGTGGCTGCCAGACCAGTCACTTCCATTTCAGTAGGAATTTTATCAACTACTATGGCTTCGACTGTCCTTTGGGATGTACTTAGGCAGACAATGAGTTGTACTACCGAAAAGGTTCTACGCCCTGAATTGGTAAAAAACCCTGATATGGATGTAGATACTTGCTTTGAAGATTTAAGTTGTAAATCTTCTGCCATCTTTTTACTGATGAAGGTTTTCTGTGAACCCTGATCAAAAAATCCTCTAGTTTGAATACAAATTCCTTGATTGCACAGTTCTAGCTGTGCAGTAGGCAATATGGCTGTTGTAACAATTTTTGTATCTAAGGCATTGATATTACTCATTACTGTACAGAATTGTACAGCTGTTGTGGTATCATCTTTTGGCTTTGCCTGAGATGCAGGTTGATTATTGGAAGTCTGTGATCTGGATTGAGTGTTGATATCACCACAGAGTGCTGTGTGATGTACACTTTTATGACAATATTGGCAGTTCTGCAATTGAGTGTTACACTCACTTGTATTGTGCTTCCGTAGACAACGGATGCACCTGTTCAGAGATTTCAGTCGATTGTTTCGACTGGCACGGTCTTCATAAACTGTGCATTGATAAATATTATGTGCTTCTTGACAGAATAAGCATCTTGGGGCACTTGCAGCTCCTTTTGTCTTATCTGTCTTGGGAGCTTGATTTCCTATAGCTCTGTTAACTGTGGGGGATATAGCATAAGAGCCAACATTACTCTTTTTTCCACTTTGCAGAAGAGGAGTTTTGTTGCTTTGATTTTTTGACTGCCAGTTTGAACATTTTAGTTTTTGTCCGTGGATTCACTTTTAGTGATTTTTTCTTGTGATCTAAGTTTTCCTCGGCTTCGTAATCTTTGTACGTAAGCTCGAAGTCCATCAAAGATTTGACTCTGTGATAAGATGTTGGTGTTATAATGGGGTGCATAGGCTGTCTATGACCTCATTGGGAAGTTTCCTTTGAATGATTAGCTTTGTAAGCCACTCTGCATTTGCTACAGGTACTTTTGTACTGAGGGCTTTGATGATTAATTCTATAGACAATCGAAATGATTGTAGTGATTCATAACTTTTATTTGGAGTGGGTAAATCCATTAATTTGTATGAGAGACGGGCAATTGCAGTCTCCTTATCACTGTAGTTATCTTGTAACAACTGTAAGGCATGGTCGTAATCATCATCTGTTAATGACAAATTAGCAATGACCTGCCTTGCCTCTCCCTGTAACTGGCCTTGTAAATATTAAAACTTTGTCGCCCTTTTGAGAGAAGCTTTGGAGTTGATTATAGAATCAAAGGCTCTCCAGAAGGTATCCCAATCGTCTTCATCCTTGCCCTCAAAATATGGTAACTGTACCTTTGGGAGCTCTGCTGCTATGTGTGTAATAGTTGCATTGCTCTGTTGAGTGGATGAGCTCACATTGGATTGGGTTCCTGCTCGAGATATTTGTTGGATTAAAGGATCAAGTTGATCTTGGATTTTATCTTCATACATTGTCATTTCAGCAATGATTTCCTGAAGTTCCCTTCGGGTTAAATCTGCAGTAGCCATTTCTGTTAGTTAAATCTCTGCATGGCGTTTGATTTGTTCAAACTTTTCAACAGCTGCTTTTACTCTGTTATTCAGAATTATTAAATCAGGAGATGGTTGTCTAGCCAACTTTTGACATTTGTCAATCAGTTGAGTTAGGTGATTTTGTAGACCATTAAGTGACCTCCTATTTCCTGTTTCAGCTGCTGGTGGAATACTGTCAGCCATTTTGACCTTTTCCAAGTTTCAGAGATTCCGAGATATTTTCTCTTTTCTGATAAATATGTATGATGTTAATGTATTCTGATAAATGAGCTTTCCTGTCTACTTAGGTAATGATTCCAAAGATCGTCCTTCATTTCCTCCCTGGAATCTGGTTGTAGCAGGTGTTCAATTATCAAAAGTACTGTAATAATTTGATTTGTGACCCGAATGCATGAACACGCCAAGTAGGCCTTTGATACTGTTAATCACAACTACCTCTTACTTAAACTCCAGCATTATGGAATCCGAGGCCTTGCCCTTGACTACATCCGATCCTATCTTAGTGACAGACACCAATATGTAACTATCAATGAAACAACTTCTTCCACTCTACCAATTACCGTTGGAGTGCCACAGGGCAGTATCTTAGGACCTCTTCTATTTCGTATATATATAAACGATCTGCCTAATGTCTCTAATATTCTCAAACCTATATTGTTTGCTGACGATACTACTCTTATCTATTCAGACCTCAACCCACATACACTAAATAATGTTGTGAATAATGAATTAAAAAAGTCCACTTATGGATGTCAACTAACAAACTAACATTAAACATCGAAAAGACTTACTACATCTTATTTGGAAGCAAATCATCAAATGCAATTCAGCTACAGATAGACAACATTAACATCAGTAATAAAAATGATGGCAAGTTTCTTGGCCTATTCCTAGACAAGAGACTCAACTTCAGCACCCACATTCAACACATAACTAAGAAAGTCTCTAAGACAGTTGGTATACTCTCCAAAATCAGATATTATGTTCCTAACTCTGCTCTCCTCTTTCTCTATTATGCTCTAATCTACCCCTATCTTAATTATGGTATCTGTGCATGGGGGTCTACCACTGCAAACCACCTTAAGCCCATCATCACCCAGCAAAAATCTGCTATCAGAATAATAACTAACTCTGCTTTCAGACAACACTCAGCTCCCTTGTTTAAATCCCTAAACTTGCTAAATATTAACTCCCTCCACACATTCTCTTGTGTCAACTACATCTACAAAACCCTGTTCTTAAATGCAAACCATGCTCTGAAACTCTCTCTGGACAGATGTAATAGGACCCATTATCATCACACCAGAAATAAATATCTCTTTGATATCCCCAGGGTCAAACTTAATCTGTGTAAACACTCTATGCAAATTAAGGGACCTAGTCTATGGAACTCACTCCCTAGTGAATTGAAAAACTGTAAAACTTTTGCCTTATTTAAAACCAAACCAAAAAGTACTTAATTTCATCTTCTTAGTTTCCTACACTGAGCTTTATTTTTTGCTCTGTATCTAGTGTTACCCAATCTCCTAATTCTTATGTATTTAACCCAAACAACCTTATCATTGTGTTCATTGCTGTCTTCCTTTATGTGCTAGCCATTTGCTGTATTGTGCCTACCAAATTTTGTCAACTACCATTCAAGCTTTCATTGCAATCAATCTTAGCTACCAAAGTGCTTTATTATACTGTACCTACAATTTTCTCGCATCTTTTTTTTTTTTCTTTTCTTGCCATGTAACTGTTATCATTTCTTTTTTAATAATTTTTGCTAGTATTTACCTACTAAAAATTTTCTTAGATTAAGGACCTGCCCGAAACGCTGCGCGTACTAGTGGCTTTACAAGATTGTAATTACCATATTATATATTCTCACATTCCCAATGTACCTTCTTGTATATGAATAAATAAATAAATAAATAAGTAGGTAAATCCTGTAATAAATTTTAAAAATAGTAAATGGCACTATTTTGCAAAGTTATTACAAGATCTGTTACCCTAATAGTTGCTTGATAAAATACAGTAGAATGCCTACTGGTTTTACCTGTAATAGGGTTTGATACAGTTGATTATGGTTAATTTGTAATGAAATGCTCTTACAGTGTTAAAAACTCTTTTTAAAAGAATATAAGTAATGAGCAGCTCTGAAAATCAGTTGATTAGAGATAATGCTAGATAATACACTTAAATATGTATATATGTTACCACAAGTGAGGTAGATAATAGTATATATGATTAAGATGCAGTTGTTTTTGACACTGATAGATTAAGTACTGTGGTTTCTTAACACAGAACAGTATTAATATGCTATGACTGCTTACTAGTTAATGGATATGGTGGCTTTAGCCACTGCAAACAATTTGTTTACTTAGATATATAGCTATGATAAATATTGGCTGATAGCTAGGTTAGGTTAGAATATGTAAAAATTATTCCAATGCAAAATCAAAAAGTTTCTTATGTATTTGGCATTGAAATATTTTCTAGTTTCTAGACTATCTAGGTTTAGGAATAATTACCTAGGTTCGAAGGACCAAAAATGTGGGAAAAACCTGCTGGGATTGATATAAGAGGAGACTACCAGGGACTTGTACTGAACTAAATTAAAATTTTACTGTCTGCAAATTAATTCAACTAAAATCTCTAGCTACGGTTGTAAATCCTAGCTCTTCTTTTTCTAATGACAGATTGTGGGCTGTAAGGGGCAGGTGGGGTGAGTGAATTAGTTGATAGGCTGATTGAAGTTCCACATTCCACCTGCCAACAAGTATCTCACATCAGCTTGTATTTTATACAAGGATAAGATTTAATAAATTCAGTTATTTGACTGAACACTGGCTCTGTTTAAATCAGAGATTTAAACATACACAGTCTAGCCTAGCACCATAGCAATTAACAGCCAATACACTTATACTATAAACAATACAAATAGTAAACTGTAAAAGTATGATAAATGAATTGAATATAGTCCAAGTACTGTTACTAAGTACTAAATTATATTCAATTAAATGAACTTATATGATTACTTAAAAAATGACTAAGCAAGCAATTGTTAACTTAATTTATATATTCAAATATATATGCAATGTATTTATATCCAATGTATATGATTAAGTACAGTCAGCTTGACTGAATCTCTTCCAACACTAAGGACACTCATGAGTTCTGTTTATTTATTGTAACAACTTTTCTGACACAAAGGACACTCATGAGGTCTAGAGCTTGGATAAGACTCAACTGCTGTTCTACGATATTAATAAACTCACTGAAATATGAGGCGTTGCCTCATATTTCAGTGAGGCCTGTATTGCCTTATTTCAGTGAGGCCTTAATTGCCTCGCTTTATTACCGACAATCAGACTTATAGGATATTAAAGTTTTACAAGCATACAATTGGCCAATTAATACGCTACTGTAATAACATTCAATAAACTTATCTGAAGCCGGGTGCCTGTCTGACAAGTGTGCCAGACCAAACAACTCTCTTGTAGCGAGTTTAGGCACGATATTTTATATTACAGCGTTGCTGTTTGATGATCTGGTAGCGTTGCTACGTGATTTTAACTGCATTGCAGAAGATAGTTGATGAAGATTCGGAATGAAGGAGGTGGAGACAAGTGTCACTGTGTGCTCCACTTCACTCTTATTTTACATAAATGTTCTAGGATTTTCCTTGTTGATATATTGTACAGGTACTCCCCCAGTTCTAGAGAGTGTTCACTGGTGATAATGATATTAGATAAGGTGTCCTTGAGCTGAATAATGTTTGCTAAGTAACCCGTCATGTGTTCACTCAGTTGTAAACAAACACACAGTCTGCGGGGTGTGGTGGGCGCTTCTTGTTCCCGAGATGCCCCCCCCCCTCTCTTGAGAGGGGTAACTTTCAATGAATATTGATTGATTATTTTTACAGTATAGACTTATGATTGAGATAAGATGTGATTATAATAAAATTAGGTATAGGATTTAAAGATTATAAGTAGTACAGTGGCACCTCGACATACGATTGCCCCTACTTACGATAATTTCGAGTTACGATATAAATTTTATCGAAAAATGCGTCTCGACATCCGATGGTGTCGTCAACATCCGATATTCGTTGGAACACGTTCGGGTCGACCGAGCGCGTGGTTCCCGGTCACGTGGCCAACCTGCCTCAGTTTACTACAGCTGCTCGCTTAGTGACGATCGCGCCTATAAGATATTTCACTTTTGTGGTGATTTTTTTGCATTTTGAACATTAAAGTAATTATTATCTATCGCGCCATGAGTCCCAAGAAAGTCAATGGTATGGCTCAACATATAAGATCCCATGTAAGAATCATTACTGACTAACATTAAAAAGAAGGGAAAAACAAATGTCTCTTGACAAATTTGTAGTGAGACAAACAAGCACTGAACCCCAACCAGGTCCTAGTGGTATTCAGGCAAAACGTAGGAGAGAGAGTACCCCAGAGAAAATATCACTGCCTGATGTGATAATGGAAGGGGACTCCCCTTCCAAACAGTAACAACTCTCCTCCTCCCCCCTCATCACCATCTTCCATACGCCATCAAGATCCCTCCATAAAGGTAAGTGAAGTTTTGGTACTGTATTGTAGTTAGAAAAAAACATTGTATTCAGTATAAAATGTATTTTTATGTTAATATTTTGGAGGGTGGGGAACGGATTAATTCAAATCCCTTTATTTCTTATGGGAAAATTCGCTTCGACTTCCGATATTTCGACTTCCGATCCGTCTCTGGGAACGGATTACCATCGGAAGTCGAGGCCCCATTGTACTTGATAATACCACTGATTCTTATTAAGGATTCGATTTTATCTCTACCGGATATTGCATCAGTGTTCCAATAGATTTTTAATTAACAAATCCTTCTAGAAGCTTCTGGATCCTTGAAAGCTCATGCACAAAGTCACGTAGGCATCTATAGGGCCTGTAGCGTACGTGATCAAGTGGCATTATCATCTAGGATCAAGCTATATTGTGAATCTATTGTGATTCTGATATGATTTTGATACGATTTTGATATGATATAGATATGATACTTTTCTTAGATGATTATTAGATATGGTGGGTAAAAATTTCCCACACCCACGATAGTATCCTATCATCCCGAGATACCTTAACAACTGTTTGCGCGTCCTGGGCACGGGGTATTCTCTGATGGCAGACACTTTCTGATCTACAGGAGTCACCTCTCCTTGGCCTATTACGAAACCAAGGTACTCAAGGCGAGCTTTTCCAAACTCGCTTTTTGCTAAATTCACAGTCAAGTTTGCCCCCTCGAGCCTTCTGAACAATTCTCCGAGCCTTTCCAGGTGCGTTTTCCAATCGTCGGCGTACACGACGATGTCGTCGATATATACTGTGCAGCCTTCGGCGCCCCTGAGTAACTCATTCATCATTCGCTGGAAACAGCTCCCGCTGTTTTTCATTCCAAAGGGTAACACCTTATGTTGGTACAGCCCGTCCGGAGTCACGAAGGCTGATATTTTCCTGGCCGCGGGAGTCAAGGAGATCTGGTAGTATCCCTTGAGCAGATCGACCTTGGATATGTACCTCGCACTGCCCACCTGGTCAATGCAATTGCTCACCCTTGGCATGGGGTGGGAATCGGCCACAGTGATGGAGTTCACCTTCCTGTAGTCCATACAGAAGCGGAATGTACCGTCGCTTTTCTTCACTAGCAGGCATGGAGAACTCCACTCACCGTTGCTGGGCTCCGCAAGGTCGTTCTCAAGGAGATACTCCACCTCCTTCCTCATCAGCTCTCACTTCTCCGGGCTTACCCTATACGCGCTTTGCTTGACGGGCCTGGCGTCCCTCACCTCCACCTCGTGCGTCACACTTTGTGACGTCGGGGCACGTTGGTGGAGAGAGAGGCGTTCTCCCTCAACAGGTTCGTCAGGTCCGGGCTCTGTTGCTCTTCCAGGTGTTGTAGCTTGTCCCCGATTTTCGACAAACTCTCTGAATTGGTGAGACGGGAGCCGTCCGCCCAGGACCACTTCCCTTCTTCCTCCGGAAGCTCCTGATCTACTTGCATGCACAGGATCATCTTTTCCTGGGGTTCTCGAGTCGCCGTCCGGTCCAGCTTGGCGGCTCCTCCTTCTCCAGGGAAGAAAGGCTTTAGGCGGTCGACGTGACACACCTGTTTCTTGCGGGGTCTATCCGGCTTACCAACCTCGTACGTCACAGGACCCAACCGCCGTAGCACCTGGTACGGCCCCTCGAACCGTGACTCATTCACTCTACTCTTACCCGGCAGCAATATCATCACCTGGGACCCAGTATGGAACTCCCTCGGCGTAGCGCTCTTATCGTACCATTCCGAGATCTTGCGCTGCGCTTCCTTCAGATGTTTTCCAGCCAGTTCCTTTGCTAAGGTGAGCCGCTCCTTGAACTTTAGAACGAACTCATTAACCGCTCCCACGGTCACCCCTGGTGTCCATTGTTCCTTCAGCATGGACAGAGGACTTCTCACCTCGTGCCCATATACCAGCTGGAAAGGTGAGAAACCTAATGATTCTACCACTGCGTTACGGATGGCAAACAACGCAGGGTATACTGCCTCATCCCACTCAGCTCCCTGCTCAGCGCAGAATACTCTCAGGATTGTCTTCAAGGTGGAGTGGAATCTTTCGATCGCCCGTTGCGACTGTGGTCGGTAGGGCGACGACCGAATCTGTGTCACTCACCAACTTGTCACCGTCTGCCTAAACCACATAGACTAGAATATACTTCCACAGTCCGTTTGAGTTTCTCTGGGCATTCCTACCCAAGAGAAAAACGTTGAAGCTGCCCGGCTACTCCCTTCGATGTCAAACGCCGCATCGGGACAGCCTCCGGAAATCTGGTTGACGCACACATTATTGTCATTAGGTAGGTATTCCCTCGCTTCGTCTGTGGCAACGGTCCCACTCCGTCGACCAACAGACGCTCGAATGCAGGCCCAAACGCTGGAACAGGGACTAACGGGGCCTTCGGTATCGCGGGCTGGCTCTTCCCTGCCCTCTAGCACAGTAAGCACGTCTTACAATAACGCCTCACATCGGCGTCCATACCTGGCCAGTAGAAATGATCCCTGATCCTATGCAACGTTTTGGTCACCCCCAGGTGACCCGCAGAGTCAACAGAGTGCGGCAGATCCAACACTGCCGCTCTGCACTGGACTGGCAACACTACCTGGTGTCTTGTACCTAGAGATGCCTCTCCGGCCTCCATCCTCACAGGTCTCCACTGTCTCATTAGTATGCCATTCTGTCTGTAAAAATGAGTGGCCTTCTCGGGACCAACACGTCCTCCTTTTGCCTCACGAATCAATTTGGGGAATTCTGACTGCTGCAACTCCTCGAGGCGAGTGCGATCCACCCCAAGAGAACTGGTGAGGGTCACCTGTACCTCACCATCCGGGCTGCCTTCGCCCTCCACTCGCTCTCCGGGTTCCCTGAAGAGATTATCGATTCCCGGGCCATCGGACGTCTCCTCGTCGGCCTTATCAGATCCACACTCTCCTTGTCCCTCGCTCTGCCTCGGCACTACAGCACAGACAGGGAATGCCTCCATGGCGATTCCTTTCTCGTCCCCACAGGCGTCGAACACTCTGCCTTTCTTCTTGTAGTGTTCCAAGCACTCCTCGCCTTTCACGAGGTTCGGGAGGACACGTCCTCTACATGCGTCATTTCCCAAGATGACTTGTGCCTCCATCTTGGGCATCGATGCACAGACCCCCACTAGTAGGGTTTGGCATCCATAATCTGAATTCAGGGTCACCCGGTGTAGGGGCATCCTCACTGGGCCTCCCACAGTGGTCACACTTGCCACTCCCACACTGGTACTCCCGTGACCCTCTTAGAACAGGGTTTTGCTCACCAGGGTAAAGTCTGTCCCAGTGTCTCTCAATATCTTCACTGGGATGGGATATGTGTCCCCCATCCTTACGGTTCTCTCACACACGAACGGGTGAATCCTTTTCTCCCCACTAAGTACGGGTCCATCCCGCACCCGCTCGGCCATCTGGTCTTCTATCTTCATGAAGGCTACATTCCCCCGCTGCTTAGGACGTCTGCATTCGCGCGCGACGTGTCCGGGTATTCCGCAATTCAAGCAGCGAAGCTTCCCTGTTGGTGACCATCCGCCACCGCTCGCCCTCGCAACACTTCCAGAGGCCGACGTTCCGTGTATCTTCCTCACACCATCTGTCGACCCCTTCGTCGCAGCCACAGCTCCTGAGCTCTCCATCGGGGACCTCTTTGACGGCTCCACAGCACTCTTCGATCCTTTGCCGTCTCCACTCGAGGGGTAGGACTTGGGAGAACTCGCTCCTGTCTTCCATCCGTCCGACCTTCTATAATTTCTCCCATATCCGGAGAATGCGGGCGGTCGGTGCTGTCCCTCTCGACGTGGTTGTAAGGCTTCTTCCAGCATGTCAGCTCGATCGGCCGCGGTTCTCAGGTCCTTAACCCTTCAATTGCGCATCGCATCATATGATGCGTTGCCCGACTTGCAGTAAATTGCGCATTGCATCATATGATGCGCAGGCATACCGAGCACGATTTGAAAGGCCCGCGGGGTAGAGGGGGTCCCCATACGCTGCCCAGGGGCTACAGTAAACAGCCGCCATTTTGAAAAAAAAATCCAGCTCACGCTACCATCGCGTGGGAGGCCTCAGTTACCCAGCAGCCACCATGTCGAGCGCACGGCCGAACGCTTCCCGGGCACGCCCCAGGCAATCACTCACCAAGAGCAAATAACCAGTGAATTATTTTCCGATGGTGAGGAAAGTGACTTTGATGACTCTGATATTGATATAGACTACACGCAATTGACCGATGATGATAGCACGGACAGTGAATATGAGATACAGCGGCCTCCCATGGCGAGGCCTATACGCTCACCCTTGCCGCCTCGGCCAGCATCCACCCCAATTCTCCCTCGGCCACACAGTTCCTGTGATTATTTAGAGTCTGAGGATATGTTTGGTGACGAGTCAGAGGAAGGTGACTCTTTTTCTAGTTTTAGTGAAGTGGAATCAGAACATAATGTTACCGAGCCTGGTGCCAGTACCAGTGGTGTTACTGGGCGAGAATTTGTCGCGTCAGCAGCGTCTCGGCCAGCCAAGCGCCACCGCATGGAACAACATGTGGCACCAAGAGCCTCATGTTCACGTGCCTCTACCTCACGTGCACGTGCCTCTACCTCACGTGCACGTGCCTCTACCTCACGTGCAGGTAGCGGCCGTACTGTACGTAGACGGGCTTTAGCTCCTGGTCCTCGCCGTAGTGCCTCTGCTGCGTCCCCTTTTGCATCCCCTGCGTCTCGCAGGACACCAGGTGTACTAGTGTGGAGTGATGGTGATGGTTTTATTCCCCAATTCCTGCATTTGACGATAAAGACTTTGGGATTACAGATCTTTTCCCTGATAATGGTGATGATATGAGTGAATGTGATTATTTTACCGCATTCTATGATGAGCCACTCATGGAATATATTGTACACCAAACGAACCTTCATGCGGCTCATCTCATTAGAAAAGAGATAACAGAATTTTCACGCTTGCAACGTTGGAAAAACACCAATATAGGTGAAATGTATGTGTTTCTTGCAATATGTATGTTGATGAAACTGTGTCAAACACGCTCTCACAGATTACTGGAGCAAAGATCTGACTATTCCAACACCTTTCTTCGGGAAATATATGTCCAGAGACAGATTTCAGATACTCCTCAGGTGTGTGCATTTTGCAACTAATGAGGACCGGACTGAGGAGGATAGACTTTGGCGAGTGAGGCACTATATGAATGAGGTGATTGGAAAATTCAGAGATTTTTACGTACCAGCACAGAAGCTGGTGATTGACGAATCCCTTATACTATTCAAAGGACGTGTTTCATTCAAACAGTATATTCCCTCAAAACGAAACAGATTTGGCTTGAAATTCTTTGTACTGTGTGACTGTGAAACAGGATACGTGTTACACATGATTCTGTATTCAGCTAGCGATGTAGACATTCCCGGTAACGACGAACATGGATTCTCTGGTAGTGTGGTGAAGTCACTGATGGCACCATGGATGAACAAGGGCCACATCCTATACACAGATAATTACTATACAAGTCCATTGCTAGCTAAGTTCTTGATTGAAAATAGAACCGGATTGGTTGGCACAGTAAAGCCACAAAGAAGGGAAATGCCAGTGTTTGAAGGTGGACTTGCAGTTGGTGAGTGCCAGGTACGGAAATGTGATGAAATTCTCTCAGTACGGTGGAAAGACAAGAGAGAAGTGAACCTGCTGACAACCGTTCATGATGGTACAATGTTGAACAGTGGCAAGGTGCACCGTGTAACAAGAGAACCAGTATATAAGCCAGATTGTGTTCTTGACTACAATATCAACATGCGTTTGATTGATAAGGCTGACATGATGATTGGCACTATCGAGTGTGTGCGGAAAACATTGAGGTGGACGAAAAAAGTGTTTTTCCATCTTGTTGACATGAGCATGTTGAACTGCTATAATTTGTACCTGGTGAAAACTGGACGTAAACCTATTTTCCGTTCATTTGCTTTTACACTTGCAACACAATTATTAGCAAAGTTTGGTCAAGAAGTCCCTGCCATACGAAGACCAATCATGAACCCAGTGTTGCAGCATGATGCAACACCCAGGCTCGCTCACATAGATGCCTTTCAGCAGCACAGACTAAAGTATTTGCCAGCAGGTGGAAAGCGTGCAATAGGCCAACGTGCATGCGTAGTATGTAAAACAACAAAACGAAGAGAGCAAAAACGTAAAATGGTGCAAACATGGTGTGAAGGGTGTGGAGTTGCATTGTGTGCTGTCGACTGCTTCAACGACTACCACATACTCCAAGACTTCTAAATGTGCAATAATAGTGCAAAAACCTGTACATAGTGCGTGCTAGTGTGTACATATAAAATAATGACATTGTGATTACTGTACATAATATAATGCCATAATGGAAAACGTTTGTGTGCGCATGTGTATACTCGATGTGTGCAACATATATTGACAATAACTGTCAGTGACGTTATGTGCAACATAATTAGTGACTAATATTGCAAAAAATACACGCGTAAACACTGTAAATAATGACGCGAAAATAATTCGTGGCAACTGTGGCTACTTGAAGACCGCGCGCGACGCCTCCGGGACGCACAGTGCATGAGCGAACATGCAAACTGTGACGTCATCATCCATATTCTCGGCTCAATTACATCGCCGGTAAGTACAATTGAATTTTTTTTTTATTTTTCCCGTGATCAGGGAACACGACTTAACAGGTTAGGAAGAAAAAATATTTTTTTTTTTTTTTTTTTTTTTGCGCCTGTGGGTGTCAATCAGTATATAGCCATGCGCCATTTAAGGGTGT
>WNGS01158194.1:59219-71025 GCA_020271785.1 Procambarus virginalis
CATACTCATCATGTGGTAGATTACTGTGCACCCCATACTCATCATGTGGTAGATTACTGTGCACCACATACTCATCATGTGGTAGATTACTGTGCACACATACTCACATGTGGTAGATTACTGTGCACCAACATATCGACCATGTGGTAATTACTGTGCACCACATACTCCACCATGTGGTAGATTACTGTGCACCACATACTCATCATGGGTAGATTACTGTGCCCACATACTCACCATTGGTAGATTACTGTGCACCACATACTCACCATGTGGTAGATCTTGCACCCCATACTCATCATGTGGTAGATTACTGTCACCACCATACTCACCATGTGGTAGATTATTGTGCACCACATACTCATCATGTGGTAGATTACTGTGCACCACATACTCACCTGGTGGTAGATTACTGTGCACCACATACTCACCAGTGGGGTAGATTACTGTGCACTACATACTCATCATGTGGTAGATTACTGTGCACCCCATACTCATCATGTGGTAGATTTCTGTGCACCACATACTCCCATGTGGTAGATTACTGTGCACCACATACTCACCATGTGGTAGATTACTGTGCACCACAATACTCACCATGTGGTAGATTACTGTGCACCACATACTCACCATGTGGTAGATTACTGTGCACCACATACTCACCATGTGTAGATTACTGTGCACCACATACTCATCATGTGGTAGATTACTGTGCACCACATACTCACCATGTGGTAGATTACTGTGCACTACATACTCACCATGTGGTAGATTACTGTGCACCACATACTCACCATGTGGTAGATTACTGTGCACCACATACTCACCATGTGGTAGATTACTGTGCACTACTACTCACCATGTGGTAGATTACTGTGCACACATACTCACCATGTGGTAGATTACTGTGCACCACATACTCACCATGTGGTAGATTACTGTGCACCCCATACTCACCATGTGGTAGATTACTGTGCACCACATACTCACATGTGGTAGATTACTGTGCACCCCATACTCACCATGTGGTAGATTACTGTGCACCACATACTCACCATGTGGTAGATTTACTGTGCACCCCATACTCACCATGTGGTAGATTACTGTGCACCCCATACTCACCATGTGGTAGATTACTGTGCACCACATACTCACCATGTGGTAGATTACTGTGCACCCCATACTCACCATGTGGTAGATTACTGTGCACCACATACTCATCATGTGGTAGATAGTGACACTGGATGGTGAGCCTCACCTTACTCCTGGCGTGATAGTGAGGACAGCGGCGGCCTGCAGCAGTAGACCTACTCCAGAGCCGTGACGCCCTGCTCCTTGCAGGCCATGGCCACGCCCGCGCCTGCCACGCTCAGCGCCAGCCACGCCCACGACGGCACCGCCCATCTGCCCTGGAGCCCCAGCAGATGGTGGCGCAGGGGAGGGCTTTAGAGGCGTGGTTGTCCTCCCAGCACACACACCCGTGGCCGCAGTTGCCAAGTCTCCGCGCCCACGCCCGACCCGTGGCACGCCCACGGAGATACCTGATGTAGGCGGCCAGGGCGAGGCAGAAGGCGAGGGCGGCTAGGAGCTCCGCCCGTCCTACCACGCCCGCCACGGCTTCCACGTGCACGGGGTGGGCGGCGAAGAGTGACCCAGCCCCAAGGCACGCCCACGCCCCTACTCCGACGCACTGTAACACGCCCACGTAGGCGGCGGTGACGGCGGCGGAAGGAGCACATTGACCACGTGGAAAGTGGAAGCCGAGAAGCCGGCTTTGAGCGAGGGTGTGAGGGAAGGCACAGCCGGGCTTGGCACTGATGAGGGCGGCAGTGTGGGCGGCGCGGGCGGCACTGTGGGCGGGGGGTGGCTGCCGAGGGGCCGCCCTCGCCTCCCGCAGGTCGTAGTCGCGGGTGAGAGCGCGGGCCAGCACCACATTCATCCTGTAGGAAAAATGTTCTTGTTAGAAGGTAATTCTCGGCCCTTGTAAAATACAGAACAAATCTTCAGATCCGTAAAACAAATATTTTGTAAATGTAAATCCTCATTACCATATAATTGCAACATATGTCCTTGCGACACAATCAATTATGTGTGTGATTTATAATTGTGCATAAATCCCGACTAACCCCCCCACCCCCTCGCTATTTTGACTTAGAGCGGAATAAATCCCTACATTGCGTGACTTATTCTTTGAGATAAATCCCCCACGTGACTCATACTTATTGAATAATTTGTCATTAATCTTCCGCTTATTTGAATCCGATATTCAAATAAATCTCCATTATGTATAATTATATCTCTCGCATAAATCCCAGACTAAGATTAGTCTTCCTCTATATTACAACCTGCTTTAATCACTCTTACTTAATACTGGTTAATCCTACTGTGAGAGTACAGACATCACAGTGCCTTCAGAAACGATTCACGTCAACGGCAACTGTGTGGATTCTGTCATTGTATGTTCACTGTTACTGTGTGTTCACTGTCCTGTATGTTCACTGTCACTGTTGTTCACTGTCACTGTATGTTCATGGTTATAAACTGCTGTATTCCGCAGCTAGTAAAGTCGTCTTTACTGTACAATAACAGTCGTTTTTGCTGTCTTCGGATATACAAGGACACAAGTATTCCAGTGATGCAACGGTGCCTTCGTACGAAGATTATCGAGAGTGCTACAGTGACCAGAATATCAGCAACATCCCCAACCACTTGGGCTGGACGGTAGAGTGACGGTAGAGCGTCAAGCAGGTCGGCGTTCAATCCCCGACCATCCACAAGTGGTTGAGGCACCATTCCTTTCCCCCTCCATCCCATCCCAAATCCTTATCCTGACCCTTCCCAGTGCTATATAGTCGTAAGGCATGACGCTTCTCCTTAGAGTTTCCTTAATTCCTACCTAGATACATGATATTCAGAGTCGAGAAGTTATTATCAGCAGTAAAGTGAATAGTGCAGTTTGGTGGTAGCTACAAGAGGAGGGCTAATCACTCTAGGTAACTACAAGAGGGCTAATCCTCTAGGTAACTACACTAGGAGGGCTATCACTCTAGGAGCTGCCTAGAGAGGTACAAGGTCAGGTCACACGAGACAAGTGCGGGGTCATGTGCGTAAATCTTAGTGCTGTCCTGACACTTGTGCCACTTACTCCTACTGTCGTGGAAGCTGCTCTGTAATTGGCTAGTGTGTTGCTGTCGCCTTATTGGTCTAGGCCTCTCCTAGCTACACAATGGAGTGAACTCAGCAGCCATGTTGGTAATAGTGGTGTGTGGAGGTCAAGGTGAGCACTTCTGATTGGTGGTTTCCATGTGGAGGTCAAGCATGAAAAGCTTCCCTGATCCCAAAAGCTTCCCTGACCCCAAAAGCTTCCCTGACCCCAAAATGCTTCCCTGACCCCAAAATGCTTCCCTGACCCCAAAAAGCTTCCCTGACCCCAAAATGCTTCCCTGACCCCAAAAGCTTCCCTGACCCCAAAAAGTTCTCTATCACTTATTGTGTGTTGCGTGACCCCACTGGGGAAGGGGTCAGGCTGAGCGGACCCCCCAAGACCCGGAACTGGATATCGTGCCGGCATAGAGGAACTCTTTAGAGTGGCAGGCCGAGGCCTACTGATGGCCAATAACGGTTCAAGCGTTAACAGGAGTAACGAACGTAAAGCCTCGCATAAGTGCTTAACTGCATATATTGTTGTGTTGCAAGTGGCAAGGATAATCTGTTATTGTCACTTGGGAGTGAAATACGTGAGAGAAAGGGACTCTGGCTGTATGTTGGCTATGTACTGCTCATGCAAACCCTCCCACTCACTCCCAATTAACATACAGCACAAACTTAATGACACACGCTCCAATAGACAACGAACCATCAATCTTGCCTTTACAGCTATCGACGCGTCGGATTTAAATGATGTAACTGAATGGGAATTAAATCATGCACTAAAGATGGGCAAATCAACTGCTCCTGGAGAGGACGGTATTACTTACAGTTTACTGAGATTAGTCTCACAAGTACCAGGTAATCCACTGTTAGTGTTGTACAGAATGAGTTTACGTGAAGGAGTATTACCTGATGCTTGGACAAAGAGTGTCATTGTTCCCATCCCCAAACCACACTCAGATAATTATAGACCCATATCTCTAACATCGTGTGTCTGTAAAGTGCTTGAACGTATTGTTCTTAACAGACTCGTGTATCGTATACAGGGGCACCTGTCACCTCAACTGTTTGGATTTATGCCTGGGCTCAGTACACAACAGTTTTGCTGAATACTTCGCACATATTGAAGCTTCCCCTCAAACAGTCTTCATCGACCTAGCAGCAGCTTTTGATACAGCAAACAGGGAAATCATACTGGAACAGCTTGCCGAGCTGGGAATACAAGGAAAATTACTGAAATGGATAAAGGCCTATTTGTCTAATCGAACAGCATATGTTTTATTTAATGGTGTTAAAAGCACAGAGAGCAAACACTTTGAACTGGGAACTCCACAAGGAGGGGTCCTCAGCCCCCTGTTGTTCAACGTTCTGATGCATAAACTTATTAAAGATCTTCCAACTAATAATGAAGACACTGTCATTTATTATGCTGATGATATATGTTTACAGGCTGCCTCCGAGCCTAGAATGCAAGTTCTGCTCGACGCTTTTACTACTAGAGCTGAGGAATGTGGCCTCCTTATCTCTGTACAGAAAACTCGTGCCCTCATTCCATGCGGTATTCCAGCTATCATTACGCTACATTTCCTCGACCACTGACGTATCGTTATCTTCTCGCTTGCTATAGTGACGACCATTTTTTGCAGTCATTGTCTGCATTAGCAGCGTTCCGTGGCCCCGTTGGCACCTGTTCCCTGATACCGTGTTGCAAGTATTCGATCGATCATTCCTTGGGGAATTAGCGAGAGGCTATTGCAAGTTGCAGGGTTGCAACTGCAGGTCTCCGTGAATTCCCAGTCATTACACCTACAATCACGTCACGTAAATCCTATTGACGTAAATCCCGCTCCAAGGCTGAGAGGGAGAGAGGTGAGGTGGAAGGTAGAGAAACAATGAGGGAAGGGTAGGAACTGTAGAAGGTAGGGAGGGAGGTACTAGGGGTTGCAGGAGGTAGGGAGGGAGGTACTAGGGGTTGCAGAAGGTAGGGAGGGAGGTACTAGGGGTTGCAGGAGGTAGGGAGGGAGGTACTAGGGGTTGCAGGAGGTAGGGAGGGAGGTACTAGGGGTTGCAGGAGGTAGGGAGGGAGGTACTAGGGGTTGCAGGAGGTAGGGAGGGAGGTACTAGGGGTTGCAGGAGGTAGGGAGGGAGGTACTAGGGGTTGCAGGAGGTAGGGAGGGAGGTACTAGGGGTTGCAGAAGGTAGGGAGGGAGGTACTAGGGGTTGCAGGAGGTAGGGAGGGAGGTACTAGGGGTTGCAGGAGGTAGGGAGGGAGGTACTAGGGGTTGCAGGAGGTAGGGAGGGAGAGATAGATGTTGTAGGAATAGAGGGGGGGGGGTAGGGATTCCATGAAGTAGGAAAGGAGGGAGGGAGGGAGGGAGGAAGGGTTGACACGAGGTAGGGAGGTAGGGAGGGTGGGGAAGAGGTAACAGAACAGGTAGGCAAGTAGCCATTGAGGTAAACTAACCCCATATATGCTCTCCAGGAGGTTCACAACCTCTTCCATAACCTCCCAAAAAACTTAAGAAATATTACCGGAACAAAAGTGGACTTTTTGAGAAAATAATTAGACATGGACATGTGGGCGTGCGGACCGCTCGAAGCAACAGTTATGTTGAACACAGTTATCAACAGTAAAGGACCTCCAGGTGTCTGGCAGTACACATGTGACCCTACATGTGACATGTGAATATATTAGCCTACAGGTGTTGACTATACACAGGTGACGGTATCATCCTACAGCCGCCTGCTGACTATACACAGGTGA
This sequence comes from Procambarus virginalis, assembly GCA_020271785.1. Classification (NCBI taxonomy): domain Eukaryota; kingdom Metazoa; phylum Arthropoda; class Malacostraca; order Decapoda; family Cambaridae; genus Procambarus; species Procambarus virginalis. The sequence continues at coordinate 65,134 of WNGS01158194.1, forward strand.
CTGTATCATCCTACAGCCGCCTGCTGACTATACACAGGTGACTGTATCATCCTACAGCTGCCTGCTGACTATACACAGGTGACTGTATCATCCTACAGCTGCCTGCTGACTATACACAGGTGACTATCATCCTACAGCTGCCTGCTGACTATACACAGGTGCCTGTATCATCCTACAGCTGCCTGCTGACTATACACAGGTGCCTTTATCATCCTACAGCGGCCTGCTGACTATACACAGGTGACTGTATCATCCTACAGCTGCCTGCTGACTATACACAGGTGACTGTATCATCCTACAGCTGCCTGCTGACTATACACAGGTGACTGTATCATCCTACAGCTGCCTGCTGACTATACACAGGTGACTGTATCATCCTACAGCTGCCTGCTGACTATACACAGGTGACTGTATCATCCTACAGCTGCCTGCTGACAATAGACAGCGACTGTCAGCCGTACGACTTTCAATATTTTAGAAGCTTAGTAAAGTTAGACAGAAAAGACATTTGAGACATATTCTCAAAACTCCTATTCTAAAAAAGGTATAAAACAAAAGGTGCATAACAAAAGGTGTATTGCAGCAGGCGTTGCAGCTCCTTGCAACTGGAGTTGTAGGCTCTTGCAGCTGGCACTAAAGGCTCTTGTAATAGGCTCTAAAATCAGGCTCTAAAATATGCGCCAACTGAGGCTCTTGCAACGCCCGCTGCTGGCCCTTGCAACAGAGTACTTGAGCCCCTTGCAACAGGCTACTTGAGGCCCTTGCAACAGGGCACTTGATGCCCTTGCAACAGGGTACTTGATGCCCTTGCAACAGGCTACTTGAGGCCCTTGCAACAGGGCACTTGAGGCCCTTGCAACAGGGTACTTGAACCCCTTGCAACAGGGTACTTGATGCCCTTGCAACAGGGTACTTGATGCCCTTGCAACAGGGTACTAGAGGCCCTTGCAACAGGGTACTAGAGGCCCTTGCAACAGGGTACTTGATGCCCTTGCAACAGGGTACTTGAGGCCCTTGCAACAGGGTACTAGAGGCCCTTGCAACAGGGTACTAGAGGCCCTTGCAACAGGGTACTTGATGCCCTTGCAACAGGGTACTTGAGGCCCTTGCAACAGGGTACTTGAGACCCTTGCAACAGGGTACTTGAACCCCTTGCAACAGGGTACTTGAGACCCTTGCAACAGGGTACTTGAGACCCTTGCAACAGGTACTTGATACCCTTGCAACAGGGTACTTGAGCCCCTTGCAACAGGGTACTTGAGACCCTTGCAACAGGGTACTTGAGCCCCTTGCAACAGGGTACTTGAGCCCCTTGCAACAGGGTACTTGAGCCCCTTGCAACAGGGTACTTGAGGCCCTTGCAACAGGGTACTTGAGGCCCTTGCAACAGGGTACTTGAGGCCCTTGCAACAGGGTACTTGAGGCCCTTGCAACAGGGTACTTGAGGCGCGATCATAACACAACATTAACTTGCTGGCTCCCCGGGTGCGGCGCCCCCCCCCCCCCCTCTCTCTCAACCAAACACAAACACACACAGATGAAGTGCAGTGTTTAGCGTGGGTCAAATAGGGACAATAACGTGGTCAACCGAGCTCTGAACGGCGCACGCAATAATGAGCTCTCCGCCCCGTGTGGATTGGGTGGATAATAGTCCAGGGTGAAGGTCGCCTACACCCTTACGGAAGGTCCCAATCGGGATAACATCATCAGCAGACACATGCAGCATCACCAGCAGACAGATGCAGCATCACCAGCAGACACATGCACCATCACCAGCAGACAGATGCACCATCACCAGCAGACAGATGCAGCATCACCAGCAGACACATGCAGCATCACCAGCAGACAGATGCAGCATCACCAGCAGACAGATGCACCATCACCAGCAGACTGATGCACCATCACCAGCAGACAGATGCACCATCACCAGCAGACAGATGCACCATCACCAGCAGACAGATGCACCATCACCAGCAGACAGATGCACCATCACCAGCAGACAGATGCACCATCACAAGCAGACAGATGCACCATCACCAGCAGACAGATGCCCCATCACCAGCAGACAGATGCACCATCACCAGCAGACAGATGCAACATCACCAGCAGACAGATGCAGCATCACCAGCAGACAGATGCAGCATCACCAGCAGACAGATGCAGCATCATCAGCAGACAGATGCAGCATCACCAGCAGACAGATGCAGCATCACCAGCAGACAGATGCAGCATCATCAGCAGACAGATGCAGCTTCACCAGCAGACAGATGCAGCATCACCAGCAGACACATGCAGCATCACCAGCAGACAGATGCAGCATCACCAGCAGACAGATGCAGCATCACCAGCAGACAGATGCAGCATCACCAGCAGACAGATGCACCATCACCAGCAGACAGATGCACCATCACCAGCAGACAGATGCACCATCACCAGCAGACAGATGCACCATCACCAGCAGACAGATGCACCATCACCAGCAGACAGATGCAGCATCACCAGCAGACAGATGCACCATCACCAGCAGACAGATGCAGCATCATCAGCAGACAGATGCAGCATCACCAGCAGACAGATGCAGCATCATCAGCAGACAGATGCAGCATCACCAGCAGACAGATGCAGCATCACCAGCAGACAGATGCAGCATCACCAGCAGACAGATGCAGCATCACCAGCAGACAGATGCAGCATCACCAGCAGACAGATGCAGCATCATCAGCAGACAGATGCAGCATCATCAGCAGACAGATGCAGCATCACCAGCAGACAGATGCAGCATCACCAGCAGACAGATGCAGCATCACCAGCAGACAGATGCAGCATCATCAGCAGACAGATGCAGCATCATCAGCAGACAGATGCAGCATCATCAGCAGACAGATGCAGCATCATCAGCAGACAGATGCAGCATCATCAGCAGACAGATGCAGCATCATCAGCAGACAGATGCAGCATCATCAGCAGACAGATGCAGTAGTATCAGCAGACAGATGCAGCATCACCAGCAGACAGATGCAGCATCACCACCACAATCCTCACCTCAAAATTGTATGCAAATGCTATATATATATATATATATATATATATATATATATATATATATATATATATATATATATATAATATATATATATATATATATATATATATATATATATATATATATATATATATATATATATATATATACTAAAGTTCACCCCAAGTAAATGTAAGGTAATGAACCTAGGCGGAGGAAACAGGACGCCAGACACAGGATACCGAATGGGAGATGAAGTACTTTATGAAACGGACAAAGAAAAAAATCTGGGAGTTCATATCACGCCAAACCTGTCTACTGAAGCCCACATCAAAAGAATAACATCAGAGGCGTATGCAATGCTGGCTAACATCGGAACTGCCTTCAGAAACCTGTGTGTTTGTGTGTGTGTCAAGCTTGAATGGTACCCAAACCTATGTACAACTTTAAACTCTATGACCCCTTCAGGACTCGAACCTGGCCCAGAAGAGAACCATACCCATGTCAGCTCAGTCTTATAACAACTCAGCCTGGCTGAGCGAAACTGAACTGCCAGACGTATGGTTCTCTGCTAGCCCAAGTTCGAATCCTGAAGAGGTCATAGAGTATACAGTTATATATACAAATTAATTTTGGATGGATGCAGTCTTTCTTGTAAACATAAATTGAATATTTACTATCCAAAGTTCATTTTACAATTTAATATGACCTGACGCTAAGACCTTTATTGAGCCGGTAAACATCCTCGGAGGTGGTGGACACACGTTAGCTGCAGTCAACATCATATATAAGCAAGAGGAAACTTGTCTTTACGTCTCACGAAACAGAAGAAAGAGTTGTGCACCACAATACCGAGAACAATGTGATCGGTGCAGACACAAAGATGGCGTTAATAATTTACTCCAAGAACAAGAAGAACGCCAACTTGCTCATAGAGAAGTCTCCCGACACCAAGTGAAACACTTTGCAGGAGACGAGTATCGTGTCTGCCTTCAAATGCTCACTTCGGGACTGTCAGTCACAACGATCTCAATACATAGACAAGACAACAAGATCTTTCTTAAAGCACAAAGCAGTGCACAAACAACAAGGCTCCATAAAGGAAGATTTAATTTATACTCACAAAGAGATAATCATCAGAGATACCTGACCAACATGGATATTTTGGACAAAATGCATGGCCATTTGAAGATTATACATCACCCAAGCAATACATGTCAAACAGTGTCATCCAACTATCAGCAGCCTCCGGTAAATTCACATCAGTGTTGTTTGGCGATCAATTTCTGGTACACCAGACATCGAGCAAGAGAAGCAGTTCACTCAGATGAAACGACGGTGGAATATATATGCAGCTGATTGCGAGAGGTTTCCGTGTGATAACCCGGTCACTTTGCATGAAGAGCCGAAAATCGTTGTTCTTTTAGATTAAGAGGAAGCCATACGAATGGTTTTGAAATACTCGTATGTGGGTGAATGACGTACCATATACAGACATCATGTGGTGCACACTACCATACCACACACACACACACTCACACACCACACACACACATCAACACCACACACAACCACACACACACAACACACACAACCATGTGTGTGTGTGCAGCAGGTATAGGACTCATTCCTCTGCAACTGTTTGCTGGATGATGCAAAAGTAATAACATGAGAAAATCAAGATGCGGATGAGAGATCAGACAGAGACTACAGGATGACCTGGAAAACTTGGATGAATGGTCTAGCAAAATGCTCTAAAGTCAACTCGGGAAAGTGTAAGGTAAGATAAATAGCGAGGAGAGGGAGTAGTAGGAGGTCTGAACAACAAGGGATGATATTTGGGAGGGGAAATCCTGCAAGAGTCAAATAGAGAGTAGAAAGATCTGGGGGGTTGATATCACACCGAACCTGCCCCAAGGCCCACATCAAAAGAATTGCATGCATACGGCAATATGCGTAGAACTGGCCAACATAAGAACTGCCTTTAGAACTTTGGCTAGGAAATCTTTTCAGAAACCTGCAGTACCCTTATGTCAGACAATCCTTGGAGTATGCAGCTCCACGCCTGGAGTCCATACCTAGTTAACACAAGACTAAGGTTTAGAGAAGATTCAGCGGTAATGCCACCAGGCTCGGCCCGGAACTGAGAGGATTGAGCTACGAGGAAAGCCATAAAGGAGCTGAACCTCACTATCCCTGGGACTAACAGAAGAGTAAGGGGAGACATGATAACCACTACAAAATTCTCATAGGTGAAATTGACAGGGCGGACAAAGACAACTTACCACGGTGGTGGAATGCGACAAGGGGGACACAGGTGGAAAACTTAGTACCCCAGATGAGCACAGAGACGTTAGAGAGATTTTTTTCAGTGTCCAGAGTAGTAGTAAAAATGGAATGCATTGGCAGTGATGTGGTGGGGCTGACCTCCATACACAGTTTTCAAGTGTCAGATATGATAAGCCCAGTAGGCTCAGGAATCTGTACACCTCGTTGATTGATATGTTGGAGAGGCGGGACCAAATGAGCCAAAGCTAACCCCCCGCAAGCAGCATTAGGTGAGTACACATTAGGTGAGTACAATCACACGCACACCACACAACTACCTGACACACGGCAGCAACATAGAAATCAAAAGGGTAGGGGTAGGATGTAGGGAGACAGTGAGACACAGATAACCCCAAAGTTCATTTGGGAGATGAATACTTTTAAAGGACAAAGAGAAAAAGACCTGGGGTTCGATATCACGCCAAAGCCTGTCACCTGAAGCCCTACATCAAAGAATAACATCAGAGGCGTATGCCAAGTGGCTACATAGAGACGGCCTTTAAAACATTTGTAAGGAATCATTCAGAACATTATATACCACA
>WNGS01158195.1:0-21352 GCA_020271785.1 Procambarus virginalis
ACACACAGAAACTATTTGGATAGAATTAAACGAAAAAGCAAATAATATTAAAATAGGAGTAATATATAGGCCATCAAATTTAGACAGAATGGAAGCAAAGCATCTATGGGATGAAGTATCTAAAGCATCTAGATCTAACAGTATTTATGTCATGGTGACTTTAATTTTAGTGGAATAAACTGGTTGAACAAAACAGGGAATAATGAAGCAGAAGATTTTCTAGAATTAATTGACGATTGCTTTCTTACGCAACACATTAAGGAACCAACGCGGGAAAATAATATTTAGATTTAGTGTTAAACTAACAGGGAAACACACATTATGGACATCGAAATAGGGAGTGAGCTAGGGAACAGTGATCATAAAGAAATCAGATTTAGCATAGAATGGAATACACCTGTAGGAGAAAATTCTGTTAAAGTACCTGATTTTCGAAAAGCTAATTCAATAACCTAAGAAATTAATGAGTCAATAGATTGGAAAGTCTTGGGTATGGGGTGTGGGCCGGTCTTGGAGCTAGACGTGAACCCATTGATAGGTGACGTAAAAGGGGTTTCGATGTGGACTCAAAATATAACTTATTAAAAATATTCTAAGCGAGCCAGGAATGTAGTATAGCATATAAATTGAATAGATCGAATACTAATGATCCAAAGTGGATAACAAAGATCTGAAAAACCTTATAGGTAAAAAGAGAGCTTGGTACAAAGGATTAAGAATGGGAATATCAGTTTAGAACAGAATTCGTACAACTGGTTCGAAATACTAAAAAAAGAGATAAGGAAAGCAAAAAGAAACTATGAAGTTCGTGTAGCAGAGCAAGCAAAGACAAATCCGAAAGGGTTTTTCCAGTTATACCGGACAAGATTAGGGAAAGGATAGGTCCATAAAAAACTGAGACAGGTCTAATAACAGATAATGATGATGAGATGANTGTAGACTCGGTGTTGTGTCATTTTCCGCACGGTAACCTCCTGTCTGAGAGAATTTTGCGAGCGAGCCTTCTGACGGATACCGGCCTATTTTTCAACATTGTGTCTCGTTGTGGGAATGATTTTTGTGGGAATCTCAATTCAGCCTAAACAATATTATACACTATGTCTGCATCCCATCCTCAAAATATAAAAGAACTTAGCAGTTCAATATAGAATATAACTGTTCTTAACACATTCTCAATGGAATATGCTTAGACTGAGTAAAAAACTTCTCTCTTCCAATGTTCAGTGGAGTAAATTTGTTGAATCATTAATGCCTCATTAAATCATTAAAAGAGTTCAAATACAAAGTTCAAAATACATGAATACATCACCGAAAAAGTGGAAGAATTGCAATCGGTGACGTATGTACATGTAAGCTGCAAAGCTGAAGTACCGTATTTTATTAAGTATTTATTTTTTGGAGGGATATTCCTGCGCGGGCCCTAAGCCTCTGGCTGGCCTACTAAGTGTTGCTTGTTTCTGTTTACTTGAGCGGAGATTTAGTATTTATGACTCGTATGGTCGATTCAGTAAGATGTTTCCAAGTGTGTTTAACAACTTCTTTTGCTCTGTTGAATCCAAGTTGAAATCTTAATGGCTTTGTATTGTGCACTGTATTAGATAATGTTCCCCTTGTCTTTCGGGCATTTCTCCACAGTGCTAAACGTAGCTAATGTTAAAGAAGAATGCAAAATTACATTTAGTCATTCATATCTAATATGATGTTTCCTCAGTGTCTGTAGAGAGTTTTTTTTGCCATAAATTTCCTCGTCTATTATCACTGACTATGATACATCTACACACACAAGTAAGTATTTTTATTCATAAAAACATTCATCGAACATAAACATATTTTAAAGACTGCAAAGATCTGAATATACTTAATCGAAGGAAACTGTATACAATTGTACTCTGGAATTCTTTAAGATATATCAGGGTGTTATTTAACTTAGTATTTAATAAATTAAAAATTTATGGGATTTATTGTTTAAATGCAATGATGAGCTCACCTAGATTTGCTCACTTAGATTTGCTTATTCAGGACTATATCGAGCCGAAAAATATACCATTCACCAGAAATCGGACATGGTACATCAGACGTATTCGTGGTATGTTCACAACAGGATGCATGCTGAGCGACCATTTGAAACTCTTTTGAACGATGAAACGACATCACATTAACGTATTCAATATATATAGGGAGAGACTCAGTGTGAGGTACCTTCCTCACGGGAATCCTGCTGTCTGATGGAAACGTGCGAGGGAGCCTACTGACGAGTACTGGTGCCTTGACGACATTGTGTTTCGTTGTTTCCAGAGCATATGTTTCCCATTACTCGTTTTTTTTCTCCAGTCTATTCCCTCATTGCATTGCGCTATTTCTCGGTTCCGGTGCGGTACAAAAATTTTACCCCAGACGTTTACTTGAGTAAATGAAGAACCAGCATTTTCTGTGACTGCATTACCAGATTGTGTTATTCGGTACTCTCAGACCTGAAAGGTTTTAGAAGACAGGTTGGTATTCTGGACGTATTCGAGCCAAAAAAAAAATTCTCCAAATCGAATGTGGTACATCAGACTTTTTCGTTATATGGCCAGAGCAAGGCTCTTATTGGGCGACAATTTGAAACTCATTTGAACAATGTAACGACATGACCATAACGTATTCGATATATATAAGGTAGACTCAGTGTTCTTTGCGTTAAGAATTCCTCACGGGTAATCTGCTGTCCTAGAAAACCATACGAGGGAGCTTACAGACGAGTATTGACGAATTGTCGACATTGTGTCTCTTTGTTGCCAGAGAAAATGAGCAAATGTTTCCCATTATTTTGTTTTATGGCTCCAGTCTTTTCCATAATTGCAAGGTGCTAGTTCTCATTGCCGGTGCAGTCGCGATCTTGTGCTCACCTCACATAGATGTGCTTATTCTGGAGGATATCGAGCCGAAAAATTTACCTTTCTCCAGAAATCGGATGTGGTACATCACACTTTTTCGTTGCGTGTAATGACATAACCTTAACGTATTCGATACATATAGGGTAGACTTGCTGTTTATTTGACAGTCCTGACGGGTGCTGTCAGCCTAAAACGTGCTGTTTAAAAAAAACTTGCGGTGGAGCCTAGAGATGAGTATTGACGAATTGTCGACATAGTATCTCGTGGCTATCAGAGAAAAGGAGCAAACGTTTCCCATTATTATGTTGGTTTCGGCCCCAGTCTTTTCCCTAATTGCAAGGTGCTACTTCTCGGTTCCGGTGAATTCGCGATTTTTATCGCAGACGTTTACCGGAGTAAATGAAGAACCAGCATTTTCTGCGACTGCGTTATTTGGTTTTTTAAGACCTGAAAGGTTTTAGGAGACGGTTTGGGATTCTGGGCTTATTCGAGTCGAAAAATGTATTTTTCTCCAGAAATCGGATGTGGTGCATCTGAATTTTTCGTTATATGTTCAGAGCAGGGGGCTTCTTGGGCGACCATTTGAAACTCATTTGAACGATGTATCGACATCACCTTAATGTACTCGATATATATAGGGTAGACTCGGTGTTGGTGTCATTTTCCGCACGGGAACCACCTGTCTGAGAGAATTTTGCGAAGGAGCCTTCTGACGGATACCGGCCTATTTTCAACATTGTGTCTCGTTGTGGGAATGAATTTTGTGGGAATCTCAATTCAAGCCTAAACAATATTATACACTATGTCTGCATCCCATCCTCAAAATATAGAACTTAGCAGTTCAATATAGAAATATACATGTTCTTAACACAATTCTCAATGGAATATGCTTAGACTGAGTAAAAAAACTTCTCTATTCCAATGTTCAGTGGAGTAAAATTTGTTGAATCATTAATGCCTCATTAAATCATTAAAATACTTCAAATACAAAGTTCAAAATACACTGAATACATCACCATGAAAAGTGGAAGAATTGCAATCGGTGACGTATGTACATGTAAGCTGCAAAGCTGAAGTACCGTATTTTATTAACGTATTTTATTTTTTGGAGGGATATTCCGGCGCGGGCCCTAAGCCTCTGGCTGGCCTACTAAGTGTTGCTTGTTTCTGTTTTACTTGAGCGGAGTATTAGTAATTATGACTCATATGGTCGGTTCAGTAATATGTTTCCAAGTGTGTTTAACAACTTCTTTTGCTCTGTTGAATCCAAGTTGAAATCTTAATGGCTTTGTAATTGTGCACTGTATTAGATAATGTTCCCGTTGTCTTTCGGGCATTTCTCCACAGTGCTAAACGTAGCTAATGTTAAAGAAGAAAGCAAAATTACATTTAGTCATTCATATCTAATATGATGTTTCCTCAGTGTCTGTAGAGAGTATTTTTTTGCCATAAATTTCCTCGTCTATTATCACTGACTATGATACATCTACACACACAAGTAAGTATTTTTATTCATAAAAACATACATCGAACATAAACATATTTTAAAGACTGCAAAGATCTGAATATATTTAATCGAAGGAAACTGTATACAATTGTACTCTGGAATTCTTTAAGATATATCAGGGTGTTATTTAACTTAGTATTTAATAAATTAAAAATTTATGGGACTTATTGTTTAAATGCAATGATGAGCTCACCTAGATTTGCTCACTTAGATTTGCTTATTCCGGACTAAATCGAGCCGAAAAATGTACCATTCACCAGAAATCGGACATGGTACATCAGACGTTTTCGTTGTATGTTCACAACAGGATGCATGCTGAGCGACCATTTGAAACTCTTTTGAACGATGAAACGACATCACATGAACGTATTCAATATATATAGGGGGAGATTCAATGTGAGGTACCTTACTCACGGGAAGGTACCTCACAAAGGTACCCAGAAGGTACCTTTGTTTTTTGGCTCCAGTCTTTTCCCTAATTGCAATGTGCTAGTTCTCGGTTCCGGTGCTGTCGCGATCTTGTGCTCACCTCACTTAGATGTGCTTATTCTGGAGGAAATCGAGCCGAAAAATTGACCTTTCTCCAGAAATCGGATGTGGTACATCACACTTTTTCCTTGCGTGTAATGACATACCCTTAACGTATTCGATACATATAGGGTAGACTCGCTGTTTCTTGCACATTCCTGACGGGTAATCTGCTGTTTTAAAAAACCATGCGGTGGAGCCTACAGATAAGTATTGACGAATTGTCGACATAGTATCTCGTTGCTGCCAGAGAAAATGAGCAAATGTTTCCCATTATTATGTTTTTTCGGCCCCAGTCTTTTCCCTAATTGCAAGGTGCTAGTTCTCGATCCGGTGAATTCGCGATTTTTATCGCAGACGTTTACCGGAGTAAATGAAGAACCAGCATTTTCTGCGACTGCATTATTTGGTATTTTAAGACCTGAAAGGATTTAGGAGACGGTTTGGGATTGTGGCCTTATTCAAGCCGAAAAATATATTTTTCTCCAGAAATCGGATGTGGTGCATCTGAATTTTTCGTTATATGTTCAGAGCAGGAAGCTTCTTGAGCGACCATTTGAAACTCATTTGAACGATGTAACGACATCACCTTAACGAACTCGATATATATATGGTAGACTCGGTGTTGGTGTCATTTTCCGCACGGGTAACCTCCTGTCTAAGAGAATTTTACGTGGAAGCCTTCTGACGGATACCGGCGTATTTTTAACACTGTGTCCCGTTGTGGGAATGAATTTTGTGGGAATCTCAATTCAAGCCTAAACTATATTATACACTATGTCTGCATCCCATCCTCAAAATAAAGATCTTAGCAGTTCAATATAGAAATATAAATGTTCTTAACACAATTCTCAATGGACTATGCTTAGACTGAGTAAAATTAACTTCTCTCTTCCAATGTTCAGTTGAGTAAAATTTGTTGAATCATTAATGCCTCATTAAATCATTAAAAGACTTCAAATACAAAGTTCAAAATACACTGAATACATCATCATGAAAAGTGGAAGAATTGCAATCGGTGGCGTATGTACATGTAAGCTGCAAAGCTGAAGTACCGTATTTTATTAAAGTATTTTATTTTTTGGAGGGATATTCCTGTGCGGGCCCTAAGCCTCTGGCTGGCCTACTAAGAGTTGCTTGTTTCTGTTTTACTTGATCGGAGTATGAGTATTTGTGACTCGTATGGTCGACTTAGTAAGATGTTTCCAAGTGTGTTTAACAGCTTCTTTTGCTCTGTTGAATCCAAGTTGAAATCTTAATGGGTTTGTAATTGTGCACTCTATTAGATAATGTTCCCGTTGTCTTTCGGGCATTTCTCCACAGTGCTAAACGTAGTTAATGTTAAAGAAGAAAGCAAAATTACATTTAGTCATTCATATCTAATATGATGTTTCCTTAGTGTCTGTAGAGAGTTTTTTTTTTGCCATAAATTTCCTCGTCTATCATCACTGACTATGATACATCTACACACACAAGTAAATTTTTTGTACATAAAAACATACATCGAACATTAACATATTTTAAAGACTGCAAAGATCTGAATATACTTAATCGAAGGAAACTTTATACAGTTGTACTCTGGAATTCTTTAAGATATATTAGGGTGTTATTTAACTTAGTATTTAATAAATTAAAAATTTATGGGATTTATTTTTTAATGCAATGACGAGCTCACCTAGATTTGCTTATTCAGGACTAAATCGAGCCGAAAAATGTACCATTCACCAGAAATCGGACATGGTACATCAGACGTTTTCGTGGTATGTTCACAACAGGATGCATGCTGAGCAACCATTTGAAACTCTTTTGAACGATGAAACGATATCACATGAACGTATTCAATATATATAGGGGGAGACTCAATGTGAGGTACCTTCCTCACGGGAAACCTGCTGTCTGATGGAAACGTGCGAGGGAGCCTACTGACGAGTACTGGCTTCTTGACGACATTGTGTTTCGTTGTTTCCAGAGCATATGTTTCCCATTACTCAGTTTTTTGCTCCAGTCTTTTCCCTCATTGCATTGTGCTATTTCTCGGTTGCTGTGCGATACAAAAATTTTACCCCAGACATTTACTTGAGTAAATGAAGAACTAACATTTTCTGTGACTGCATTACCAGATTGTGTTATTTGGTACTCTCAGACCTGAAAGGTTTTAGGAGACAGGTTGGTATTCTGGACGTATTCGAGCCAAAAAAAAAATTTCTCCAGAAATCGAATGTGGTACATCAGAGTTTTTCGTTATATGCCAGAGCAGGGCTCTTATTGGGCGACAATTTGAAACTCATTTGAACAATGTAACGACATGACCATAACGTATTCGATATATATAAGGTAGACTCAGTGTTCTTTGCACATTCCTCACGGGTAATCTGCTGTCCTAGAGAACCATTCGAGGGAGCTTACAGACGAGTATTGACGAATTGTCGACATTGTGTCTCTTTGTTGCCAGAGAAAATGAGCAAATGTTTCCCATTATTTTGTTTTTTGGCTCCAGTCTTTTCCCTAATTGCAAGGTGCTATTTCTCTTTTCCGGTGCAGTCGCGATCTTGTGCTCACCTCACTTAGATGTGCTTATTGTGGAGGAAATCGAGGCGAAAAATTTACCTTTCTCCAGAAATCGAATGTGGTACATCACACTTTTTCTTTGCGTGTAATGACATAACCTTAACGTATTCGATACATATAGGGTAGACTCGCCGTTTCTTGCACATTCCTGACGGGTAATCTGCTGTTTTAGAAACCATGTGGTGGAGGCTACAGATGAGTATTGACGAATTGTCGACATAGCATCTCGTTGTTGCCAGAGAAAAGGAGCAAATGTTTCCCATTATTATGTTTTTTTTCAGCCCCAGTCTTTTCCCTAATTGCAAGGTGCTAGTTCTCGGTTCCGGTGAATTCGCGATTTTTATCGCAGATGTTTACCGGAGTGAATGAAGAACCAGCATTTTCTGCGACTGCGTTATTTGGTATTTTAAGACCTGAAAGGTTTTAGGAGACGGTTAGGGATTCTAGGCTTATTCGAGCCGAAAAATTTATTTTTCTCCAGAAATCGGATGTGGTGCATCTGAATTTTTCGTTATATGTTCAGAGCAGGGGGCTTCTTGGGCGACCATTTGAAACTCATTTGAACGATGTATCGACATCACCTTAACGTACTCGATATATATATGGTAGACTCGGTGTTGGTGTCATTTTCCGCACGGGTAACCTCCTGCCTGAGAGAATTTTGCGAGTGAGCCTTCTGACGGATACCGGCCTATTTTCAACATTGTGTCTCGTTGTGGGAATGAATTTTGTGGGAATCTCAATTCAAGCCTAAACAATATTATACACTATGTCTGCATCCCATCCTCAAAATAAAGAACTTAGCAATTCAATATAGAAATATAAATGTTCTTAACACAATTCTCAATGGAATATGCTTAGACTGAGTAAAAAAACTTCTCTCTTCCAATGTTCAGTGGAGTAAAATTTGTTGAATCATTAATGCCTCATTAAATCATTAAAATACTTCAAATACAAAGTTCAAAATACACTGAATACATCACCATGAAAAGTGGAATAATTGCAATCGGTGTCGTATGTACATGTAAGCTGCAAAGCTGAAGTACCGTATTTTATTAAAGTATTATATTTTTTGGAGGGATATTCCTGCGCGGGCCCTAATCCTCTGGCTGGCCTACTAAGTGTTGCTTGTTTCTGTTTTACTTGGGCGGAGTATGAGTATTTATGACTCGTATGGTCACTTCAGAAAGAATTTTCCATATGAGTTTAACAACTTCTTTTGCTTTGTTGAAACCAAGTTGAAATCTTAATGGTTTGTAATTGTGCACTGTATTAGATTATGTTCCAGTGGTCTTTCGGGCATTTCTCCACTGTGCTAAATATAGTTAATGTTAAAAAAGAAAGCAAAATTACATTTAGTCATTCATATCTAATATGATGTTTCCTCAGCGTCTCTAGAGAGTTTTTTTTTTTTGCATAAATTTCCTCGTCTATTGTCACTAACTATGACACATCTACACACACAAGTAAGTATTTTTTTACTTAAAAACATAGATCGAACATATATATATTTTAAAGACTGCAAAGATCTGAATAAACTTAATCGAATGAAACTGTATACAGTTGTTCTCTGTAATTCTTTAAGATATATCAGGGTGTTATATAACTTAGTATTTAATAAATTAAAAATTTATGGGATTTTTTGTTTAAATGCAATGCTGAGCTCACCTAGATTTGCTCACTTAGATTTGCTTATTCAGGACGAAATCGAGCCGGTGTGAGGGAGCCTACTGACGAGTACTAGCGTCTTGACGACATTGTGTTTCGTTGTTTCCAGAGCATATGTTTCCCTCATTGCATTGTGCTATTTCTCGGTTCCGGTGCGGTACAAAATTTTACCCCAGACGTTTACTTGAGTAAATGAAGAACCAGCATTTTCTGTGACTGCATTACCAGATTGTGTTATTTGGTACTCTCAGACCTGAAAGTTTTTAGGAGACAGGTTGGTATTCTGGACGTATTCGAGCCAAAAAAAAAAAATCTCCAGAAATCGAATGTGGTACATCAGACGTTTTCGTTATATGGCCAGAGCAGGGCTCTTATTGGGCGACAATTTGAAACTCATTTGAACAATGTAACGACATGACCATAACGTATTCGATATATATAAGGTAGACTCAGTGTTCTTTGCATATTCCTCACGGGTAATCTGCTGTCCTAGAGAACCATTCGAGGGAGCTTACAGACGGGTATTGACGAATTGTCGACATTGTGTCTCTTTGTTGCCAGAGAAAAGGAGCAAATGTTTCCCATTATTTTGTTTTCTGGCTCCAGTCTTTTCCCTAATTGCAAGGTGCTAGTTCTCGGTTCCGGTGCAGTCGCGA
Source organism: Procambarus virginalis (assembly GCA_020271785.1). Classification (NCBI taxonomy): domain Eukaryota; kingdom Metazoa; phylum Arthropoda; class Malacostraca; order Decapoda; family Cambaridae; genus Procambarus; species Procambarus virginalis. Next base: position 9,804 of record WNGS01158195.1, read on the forward strand.
TCTTGTGCTCACCTCATATAGATGTGCTTATTCTGGAGGAAATCGAGCCGAAAAATTTACCTTTCTCCAGAAATCGGATGTGGTACATCACACTTTTTCGTTGCGTGTAATGACATAACCTTTACGTATTCGATGCTTCGTTACCGAACCAGTATTTACCCAAGTCTTTTCTAAATCTAAACTTATCCAATTTATACGCGTTGTTTCGTGTTCTGTCTTGTGTGAAACTTTTAATACCCTATTAATATCCCCCTTTGTTATATCCATTCATCCACTTTTAAAATTCTATCATGTCACCCCTAACTCTTCGCTTTTCCAGTGAATGCATTTTAAGCTTTATTAATCTTTTTTATATGAATGATTTCTAATTTGGGAAATTAACTTTGGCATCCTACCTTGGACACGTTTAAGTGAATTTATATCCATTCTATAGTACGGCGACCAAACTGAAATGCATAATCTAAATGGGGCCTAACCAGAGCAAGATATGAGCCTCTATTTTTTAATTAGTCTTTCATGTTTCACTGTATCAAAAGCTTTGTTAAAGTCAAGGTACACAACATCACAATCCTTACCACAATCCTAGATTTGCTCACTTAGATTTGCTTATTCAGGACGAAATCGAGCCGGTGCGAGGGAGCCTACTGACGAGTACTAGCGTCTTGACGACATTGTGTTTCGTTGTTTCCAGAGCATATGTTTCCCTCATTGCATTGTGCTATTTCTCGGTTCCGGTGCGGTACAAAAATTTTACCCCAGACGTTTACTTGAGTAAATGAAGAACCAGCATTTTCTGTGACTGCATTACCAGATTGTGTTATTTGGTACTCTCAGACCTGAAAGTTTTTAGGAGACAGGTTGGTATTCTGGACGTATTCGAGCCAAAAAAAAAAAATCTCCAGAAATCGAATGTGGTACATCAGACGTTTTCGTTATATGGCCAGAGCAGGGCTCTTATTGGGCGACAATTTGAAACTCATTTGAACAATGTAACGACATGACCATAACGTATTCGATATATATAAGGTAGACTCAGTGTTCTTTGCATATTCCTCACGGGTAATCTGCTGTCCTAGAGAACCATTCGAGGGAGCTTACAGACGGGTATTGACGAATTGTCGACATTGTGTCTCTTTGTTGCCAGAGAAAAGGAGCAAATGTTTCCCATTATTTTGTTTTTTGGCTCCAGTCTTTTCCCTAATTGCAAGGTGCTAGTTCTCGGTTCCGGTGCAGTCGCGATCTTGTGCTCACCTCATATAGATGTGCTTATTCTGGAGGAAATCGAGCCGAAAAATTTACCTTTCTCCAGAAATCGGATGTGGTACATCACACTTTTTCGTTGCGTGTAATGACATAACCTTTACGTATTCGATGCTTCGTTACCGAACCAGTATTTACCCAAGTCTTTTCTAAATCTAAACTTATCCAATTTATACGCGTTGTTTCGTGTTCTGTCTTGTGTGAAACTTTTAATACCCTATTAATATCCCCCTTTGTTATATCCATTCATCCACTTTTAAAATTCTATCATGTCACCCCTAACTCTTCGCTTTTCCAGTGAATGCATTTTAAGCTTTATTAATCTTTTTTTATATGAATGATTTCTAATTTGGCGAATTAACTTTGGCATCCTACCTTGGACACGTTTAAGTGAATTTATATCCATTCTATAGTACGGCGACCAAAACTGAAATGCATAATCTAAATGGGGCCTAACCAGAGCAAGATATAGCTGAAGAACCACACCAGGTGTCTTGTTACTAACGCTTCGATTAATAAATCCCAGTGTCCTATTTGCCTTATTACGAACATTCATGCATTGATCCTTTTGTTTTAAATTGTTACTAATCATAACTCCCAGACCCCTTTCGCAATCCGACTTCGCAATCTCAACACCATCTAGCTCGTATCTTGTAACTCTAGCATCATTACCTAGCCTCAAAACTTTACATTTATTATCATTAAACTGCATCTGCCAGTCTTTTGACCATTTTAAAACAATATTTAGATCAACTTGAAGTGATAGCGAGTCTTCTTTCGTGTTAATTTCCCTACTGATTTTTGTATCATCTGAAAATTTGCAAATGTTGCTACTCAAACCAAAATCTAAATCATTTATATATATTATAAACAACAGAGGTCCCAGGACAGAGCCTTGAGGCACTCCACTAACAACATTATTCCACTCTGACTTAACCCATTTATACTAACTCTCTCTTTCCTTTGGAATAGCCATGCCCTAATCCAGCTTAATATAGTACCCCCAATACCATGAGCCTCTATTTTTTTAATTAGTCTTTCATGTTTCACTGTATCAAAAGCTTTGTTAAAGTCAAGGTACACAACATCACAATCCTTACCACAATCCTAGATTTGCTCACTTAGATTTGCTTATTCAGGACGAAATCGAGCCGGTGCGAGGGAGCCTACTGACGAGTACTAGCGTCTTGACGACATTGTGTTTCGTTGTTTCCAGAGCATATGTTTCCCTCATTGCATTGTGCTATTTCTCGGTTCCGGTGCGGTACAAAAATTTTACCCCAGACGTTTACTTGAGTAAATGAAGAACCAGCATTTTCTGTGACTGCATTACCAGATTGTGTTATTTGGTACTCTCAGACCTGAAAGTTTTTAGGAGACAGGTTGGTATTCTGGACGTATTCGAGCCAAAAAAAAAAAATCTCCAGAAATCGAATGTGGTACATCAGACGTTTTCGTTATATGGCCAGAGCAGGGCTCTTATTGGGCGACAATTTGAAACTCATTTGAACAATGTAACGACATGACCATAACGTATTCGATATATATAAGGTAGACTCAGTGTTCTTTGCATATTCCTCACGGGTAATCTGCTGTCCTAGAGAACCATTCGAGGGAGCTTACAGACGGGTATTGACGAATTGTCGACATTGTGTCTCTTTGTTGCCAGAGAAAAGGAGCAAATGTTTCCCATTATTTTGTTTTTTGGCTCCAGTCTTTTCCCTAATTGCAAGGTGCTAGTTCTCGGTTCCGGTGCAGTCGCGATCTTGTGCTCACCTCATATAGATGTGCTTATTCTGGAGGAAATCGAGCCGAAAAATTTACCTTTCTCCAGAAATCGGATGTGGTACATCACACTTTTTCGTTGCGTGTAATGACATAACCTTTACGTATTCGATGCTTCGTTACCGAACCAGTATTTACCCAAGTCTTTTCTAAATCTAAACTTATCCAATTTATACGCGTTGTTTCGTGTTCTGTCTTGTGTGAAACTTTTAATACCCTATTAATATCCCCCTTTGTTATATCCATTCATCCACTTTTAAAATTCTATCATGTCACCCCTAACTCTTCGCTTTTCCAGTGAATGCATTTTAAGCTTTATTAATCTTTTTTTATATGAATGATTTCTAATTTGGCGAATTAACTTTGGCATCCTACCTTGGACACGTTTAAGTGAATTTATATCCATTCTATAGTACGGCGACCAAAACTGAAATGCATAATCTAAATGGGGCCTAACCAGAGCAAGATATAGCTGAAGAACCACACCAGGTGTCTTGTTACTAACGCTTCGATTAATAAATCCCAGTGTCCTATTTGCCTTATTACGAACATTCATGCATTGATCCTTTTGTTTTAAATTGTTACTAATCATAACTCCCAGACCCCTTTCGCAATCCGACTTCGCAATCTCAACACCATCTAGCTCGTATCTTGTAACTCTAGCATCATTACCTAGCCTCAAAACTTTACATTTATTATCATTAAACTGCATCTGCCAGTCTTTTGACCATTTTAAAACAATATTTAGATCAACTTGAAGTGATAGCGAGTCTTCTTTCGTGTTAATTTCCCTACTGATTTTTGTATCATCTGAAAATTTGCAAATGTTGCTACTCAAACCAAAATCTAAATCATTTATATATATTATAAACAACAGAGGTCCCAGGACAGAGCCTTGAGGCACTCCACTAACAACATTATTCCACTCTGACTTAACCCCATTTATACTAACTCTCTCTTTCCTTTGGAATAGCCATGCCCTAATCCAGCTTAATATAGTACCCCCAATACCATGAGCCTCTATTTTTTTAATTAGTCTTTCATGTTTCACTGTATCAAAAGCTTTGTTAAAGTCAAGGTACACAACATCACAATCCTTACCACAATCCTAGATTTGCTCACTTAGATTTGCTTATTCAGGACGAAATCGAGCCGGTGCGAGGGAGCCTACTGACGAGTACTAGCGTCTTGACGACATTGTGTTTCGTTGTTTCCAGAGCATATGTTTCCCTCATTGCATTGTGCTATTTCTCGGTTCCGGTGCGGTACAAAAATTTTACCCCAGACGTTTACTTGAGTAAATGAAGAACCAGCATTTTCTGTGACTGCATTACCAGATTGTGTTATTTGGTACTCTCAGACCTGAAAGTTTTTAGGAGACAGGTTGGTATTCTGGACGTATTCGAGCCAAAAAAAAAAAATCTCCAGAAATCGAATGTGGTACATCAGACGTTTTCGTTATATGGCCAGAGCAGGGCTCTTATTGGGCGACAATTTGAAACTCATTTGAACAATGTAACGACATGACCATAACGTATTCGATATATATAAGGTAGACTCAGTGTTCTTTGCATATTCCTCACGGGTAATCTGCTGTCCTAGAGAACCATTCGAGGGAGCTTACAGACGGGTATTGACGAATTGTCGACATTGTGTCTCTTTGTTGCCAGAGAAAAGGAGCAAATGTTTCCCATTATTTTGTTTTTTGGCTCCAGTCTTTTCCCTAATTGCAAGGTGCTAGTTCTCGGTTCCGGTGCAGTCGCGATCTTGTGCTCACCTCATATAGATGTGCTTATTCTGGAGGAAATCGAGCCGAAAAATTTACCTTTCTCCAGAAATCGGATGTGGTACATCACACTTTTTCGTTGCGTGTAATGACATAACCTTTACGTATTCGATGCTTCGTTACCGAACCAGTATTTACCCAAGTCTTTTCTAAATCTAAACTTATCCAATTTATACGCGTTGTTTCGTGTTCTGTCTTGTGTGAAACTTTTAATACCCTATTAATATCCCCCTTTGTTATATCCATTCATCCACTTTTAAAATTCTATCATGTCACCCCTAACTCTTCGCTTTTCCAGTGAATGCATTTTAAGCTTTATTAATCTTTTTTTATATGAATGATTTCTAATTTGGCGAATTAACTTTGGCATCCTACCTTGGACACGTTTAAGTGAATTTATATCCATTCTATAGTACGGCGACCAAAACTGAAATGCATAATCTAAATGGGGCCTAACCAGAGCAAGATATAGCTGAAGAACCACACCAGGTGTCTTGTTACTAACGCTTCGATTAATAAATCCCAGTGTCCTATTTGCCTTATTACGAACATTCATGCATTGATCCTTTTGTTTTAAATTGTTACTAATCATAACTCCCAGACCCCTTTCGCAATCCGACTTCGCAATCTCAACACCATCTAGCTCGTATCTTGTAACTCTAGCATCATTACCTAGCCTCAAAACTTTACATTTATTATCATTAAACTGCATCTGCCAGTCTTTTGACCATTTTAAAACAATATTTAGATCAACTTGAAGTGATAGCGAGTCTTCTTTCGTGTTAATTTCCCTACTGATTTTTGTATCATCTGAAAATTTGCAAATGTTGCTACTCAAACCAAAATCTAAATCATTTATATATATTATAAACAACAGAGGTCCCAGGACAGAGCCTTGAGGCACTCCACTAACAACATTATTCCACTCTGACTTAACCCCATTTATACTAACTCTCTCTTTCCTTTGGAATAGCCATGCCCTAATCCAGCTTAATATAGTACCCCCAATACCATGAGCCTCTATTTTTTTAATTAGTCTTTCATGTTTCACTGTATCAAAAGCTTTGTTAAAGTCAAGGTACACAACATCACAATCCTTACCACAATCCTAGATTTGCTCACTTAGATTTGCTTATTCAGGACGAAATCGAGCCGGTGCGAGGGAGCCTACTGACGAGTACTAGCGTCTTGACGACATTGTGTTTCGTTGTTTCCAGAGCATATGTTTCCCTCATTGCATTGTGCTATTTCTCGGTTCCGGTGCGGTACAAAAATTTTACCCCAGACGTTTACTTGAGTAAATGAAGAACCAGCATTTTCTGTGACTGCATTACCAGATTGTGTTATTTGGTACTCTCAGACCTGAAAGTTTTTAGGAGACAGGTTGGTATTCTGGACGTATTCGAGCCAAAAAAAAAAAATCTCCAGAAATCGAATGTGGTACATCAGACGTTTTCGTTATATGGCCAGAGCAGGGCTCTTATTGGGCGACAATTTGAAACTCATTTGAACAATGTAACGACATGACCATAACGTATTCGATATATATAAGGTAGACTCAGTGTTCTTTGCATATTCCTCACGGGTAATCTGCTGTCCTAGAGAACCATTCGAGGGAGCTTACAGACGGGTATTGACGAATTGTCGACATTGTGTCTCTTTGTTGCCAGAGAAAAGGAGCAAATGTTTCCCATTATTTTGTTTTTTGGCTCCAGTCTTTTCCCTAATTGCAAGGTGCTAGTTCTCGGTTCCGGTGCAGTCGCGATCTTGTGCTCACCTCATATAGATGTGCTTATTCTGGAGGAAATCGAGCCGAAAAATTTACCTTTCTCCAGAAATCGGATGTGGTACATCACACTTTTTCGTTGCGTGTAATGACATAACCTTTACGTATTCGATGCTTCGTTACCGAACCAGTATTTACCCAAGTCTTTTCTAAATCTAAACTTATCCAATTTATACGCGTTGTTTCGTGTTCTGTCTTGTGTGAAACTTTTAATACCCTATTAATATCCCCCTTTGTTATATCCATTCATCCACTTTTAAAATTCTATCATGTCACCCCTAACTCTTCGCTTTTCCAGTGAATGCATTTTAAGCTTTATTAATCTTTTTTTATATGAATGATTTCTAATTTGGCGAATTAACTTTGGCATCCTACCTTGGACACGTTTAAGTGAATTTATATCCATTCTATAGTACGGCGACCAAAACTGAAATGCATAATCTAAATGGGGCCTAACCAGAGCAAGATATAGCTGAAGAACCACACCAGGTGTCTTGTTACTAACGCTTCGATTAATAAATCCCAGTGTCCTATTTGCCTTATTACGAACATTCATGCATTGATCCTTTTGTTTTAAATTGTTACTAATCATAACTCCCAGACCCCTTTCGCAATCCGACTTCGCAATCTCAACACCATCTAGCTCGTATCTTGTAACTCTAGCATCATTACCTAGCCTCAAAACTTTACATTTATTATCATTAAACTGCATCTGCCAGTCTTTTGACCATTTTAAAACAATATTTAGATCAACTTGAAGTGATAGCGAGTCTTCTTTCGTGTTAATTTCCCTACTGATTTTTGTATCATCTGAAAATTTGCAAATGTTGCTACTCAAACCAAAATCTAAATCATTTATATATATTATAAACAACAGAGGTCCCAGGACAGAGCCTTGAGGCACTCCACTAACAACATTATTCCACTCTGACTTAACCCCATTTATACTAACTCTCTCTTTCCTTTGGAATAGCCATGCCCTAATCCAGCTTAATATAGTACCCCCAATACCATGAGCCTCTATTTTTTTAATTAGTCTTTCATGTTTCACTGTATCAAAAGCTTTGTTAAAGTCAAGGTACACAACATCACAATCCTTACCACTGTCAACTACTGGGTAAATAATGGTTCGGTAACAAGGTTGTTGATTTGTGGAACCAATTACCGCGTAACGTGGTGGAGATGGGATCCCTCGATTGTTTCAAGCGCGGGTTGGACAAGTATATGAGTGGGATTGGGTGGTTATAGATAGGAGTTGCCTCGTATGGGTCAATAGGCCTTCTTCAGTTACCTTTGTTCTTATCCAACTTAATATAGCACCCCGAATACCATGAACCTCTATATACGAACTAAGACTAGGGAAAGGATAGGTCCATTAAAAACTGATACAGGTCAAATAACGGATAATGACAAGGAGATGAGTAGTATTTTTAACAAATATTTTATATCTGTATTTACTAAAGGATAACTTAACAATATGCCTTCAGAAGAACAAGTCTATATGGGTGGGGATGAGATCAGGTTGACTAGTTTAGCAGTTACCAGGGAGGAAGTAATTAAACAATTAGTAAAACTAAAATCCGACATCGTATTCTGTGCGCTTGAAAGGGGTTGTGAAGTAGTGCAACACCCTGTGAATAATGTTTCCCATTGCTCAGTTTTTTTGCTTCAGTCTCATTGCATTGCATTGTGCTATTTCTCGGCTTGGGTGAGGTACAAAAATTTTTCCCCAGACGTTTACTTGAGAAAATGAAGAACCAGCATTTTCTGCGACTGCATTACCTGATTGTGTTATTTGGTACTCTCATACCTGAAAGGTTTTAGGAGACAGGTTGGTATTCTGGACGTATTCAAAACAAAAAAAAATCTCCAGAAATCGGATGTGGTACATCAGACTTTTTCGTTATATAGTCAGAGCAAGGCGCTTATTGGGCGACAATTTGAAACTCATTTGAACGATGTAACGACATGACCTTAACGTATTCGATATATATAAGGTAGACTCAGTGTTGTTGGCACATTCCTCACGGGTAATCTGCTGTCCTTGTGAACCATGCGAGGGAGCCTACAGACAAGTATTGACGAATTGTCGACATTGTGTCTCGTTGTTGCCAGAGAAAAGGAGCAAATGTTTCCCATTATTATGTTTTTCGGCCCCAGTCTTTTCCCTAATTGCAAGGTGCTAGTTCTTGGTTCCGGTGAAATCGCGATTTTTGTCGCAGACGTTTACCGGTGTAAATGAAGAACCAGCATTTTCTGCGACTGCGTTATTTGGTATTTTAAGACCTGAATGGTTTTAGGAGACGATGGAGATTCTGGGTTTATTCGAGCCGAAAAATTTATTTTTCACCAGAATCGGATGTGGTGCATCTGAATTTTATGTTATATGTTCAGAGCAGGGGGCTTCTTGGGCGACCATTTGAAACTCATTTGAACGATGTAACGACATCACCTTAACGTACTCGATATATATAGGGTAAACTCGGTGTTGGTGTCATTTTCCGCACGGGTAACCTGCTGTCTGAGAGAATTTTGCGAGGGAGCCTTCTGACGGATACCGGCGTATTTTCAACATTGTTTCTCGTTGTGGGAATGAATTTTGTGGGAATCTCAATTCAAGCCTAAACTATATTATACACTATGTCTGCATTCCATTATCAAAATAAAGAAATAATACAATTCTCAATGGAATATGTTTAGACTGAGTAAAAAAACTTCCCTCTTCCAATTTTCAGTGGAGTAAAATTTGTTGAATCATTAATGCCTCATTAAATCATTAAAAGACAAAGTTCAAAATACACTGAATACAACACCATGAAAAGTGGAAGAATTGCAATCGGTGACGTATGTATATGTAAGCTGCAAAGCTTAAGTACCGTATTTTATTAATTATTTTATTTTTTTGGAGGGATATTCCTGCGCGGGCCCTAAGCCTCTGGCTGGCCTATTAAGTGTTGATTGTTTCTGTTTTACTTGGACGGAGTATGAGTATTTATGACTCGTATGGTCGCTTCAGTAAGAATTTTCCATATGTGTTTAACAATTTCTTTTGCTTTGTTGAATCCAAGATGAAATATTAATGGGTTTGTAATTGTGCACTGTATTAGATAATGATGCAGTGGTCTTTCGGTCATTTCTCCACAGTGCTAAACGTAGTTAATTTTAAAGAAGAAAGCAAAATTACATTTAGTCATTCGTATCTAATATGATGTTTCCTCAGCGTCTCTAGAGTTTTTTTTTGCATAAATTTCCTCGTCTATCATCACTGACTATGATACATCTACACACACAAGTAAGTATTTGTTTTACATAAAAACATATATCGAACATGAACATATTTTAAAGACTGCAAAGATCTGAAAATACTTAATGGAAGGAAACTATATACAGTTGTTCTCTGGAATTCTTTAAGATATATCAGTGTGTTATTTAACTTAGTATTTAATAAATTAAAAATTTATGGGATTTATTGTTTAAATGCAATGATGAGCTCACCTAGATTTGCTCACTTAGATTTGGTTATTCAGGACGAAATCGAGCCGAAAAATGTACCATTCACCAGAAATCGGACATGGTACATCAGACGTTTTCGTGGTATGTTCACAACAGGATGCATGCTGAGCGACCATTTGAAAATCTTTTGAACGATGAAACGACATCACATTAACGTATTCAAAACATATAGGGGAGACTCAGTGTGAGGTACCTTCCTCACGGAGAACCTGCTGTCTGATGGAAACGTGCGAGGGAGCCTACTGACGAGTACTGGTGTCTTGGCGACATTGTGTTTCGTTGTTTCCAGAGCATATGTTTCCCATTACTCAGTTTTTTGCTCCAGTCTTTTCCCTCATTGCATTGTGCTATTTCTCGGTTCCGGTGAGGTAAAAAAATTTTACCCCAGACGTTTACTTGAGTAAATGAAGAACCAGCATTTTCTGCGACAGCAATACCAGATTGTTATATGGTACTCTCAGACCTGAAAGGTTTTAGGAGACAGGTTGGTATTCTGGACGTAATCGAGCTAAAAAAAATTTCTACAGAAATTGGATGTGGTACATCAGACTTTTTCGGTATATGGTCAGAGCAGGGCGCTTATTGGGCGATAATTGAAAACTCATTTGAACAATGTAACGACATTCGATATATATAAGGTAGACTCAGTGTTGTTGGCACATTCCTCACGGGTAATCTGCTGTACTAGAGAACCATGCGAGGGAGCCTACAGACAAGTATTGATGGATTGTCGACATTGTGTCTCTTTGTTGCCAGAGAAAAGGAGCAAATGTTTCCCATTATTTTGTTTTTTGGCTCCAGTCTTTTCCCTAATTGCAAGGTGCTAGTTCTCGATTCCGGTGCAGTCGCGATCTTGTGCTCACCTCACTAAGATGTGCTTTTTCAAGAGGAAATCGAGCCGAAAAAATTTACCTTTCCGCAGAAATCGGATTTGGTACATCACACTTTTTCGTTGCGTGTAATGACATAACTTTAACGTAATCGATACATATAGGGTAGACTCGCTGTTTCATGCACATTCCTGACGGGTAATCTGCTGTTTTAGAAAACCATGCGGTGGAGCCTACAGATGAGTATTGAAGAATTGTCGACATAGTATCTCGTTGTTGCCAGAGAAAAGGAGCAAATGTTTCCCATTATTATGTTTTTTTCGGCCCCAGTCTTTTCCCGGATTGCAAGGTGCTCGTTCTCGGTTCTGGTGAATTCGCGATTTTTATCGCAGACGTTTACCGGAGTAAATGAAGAATCAGCATTTTCTGTGACTGCGTTATTTGGTATTTTAAGACCTGAAAGGTTTTAGGAGACGGTTTGGAATTCTGGGCTTATTCGAGCCGAAAAATTTATTTTTCTCCAGAAATTGGATGTGGTGCATCTGAATTTTCCGTTATATGTTGAGAGCAGGAGGCTTCTTCGGCAACC
>WNGS01158195.1:21395-40234 GCA_020271785.1 Procambarus virginalis
GCTTTGTTAAAGTCAAGGTACACACCATCACAATCCTTTCCAGAGCATATGTTTCCCTCATTGCATTGTGCTATTTCTCGGTTCCGGTGCGGTACAAAAATTTTACCCAGACGTTTACTTGAGTAAATGAAGAACCAGCATTTTCTGTGACTGCATTACCAGATTGTGTTATTTGGTACTCTCAGACCTGAAAGTTTTTAGGAGACAGGTTGGTATTCTGGACGTATTCGAGCCAAAAAAAAAAATCTCCAGAAATCGAATGTGGTACATCAGACGTTTTCGTTATATGGCCAGAGCAGGGCTCTTATTGGGCGACAATTTGAAACTCATTTGAACAATGTAACGACATGACCATAACGTATTCGATATATAAGGTAGACTCAGTGTTCTTTGCATATTCCTCACGGGTAATCTGCTGTCCTAGAGAACCATTCGAGGGAGCTTACAGACGGGTATTGACGAATTGTCGACATTGTGTCTCTTTGTTGCCAGAGAAAAGGAGCAAATGTTTCCCATTATTTTGTTTTTGGCTCCAGTCTTTTCCCTAATTGCAAGGTGCTAGTTCTCGGTTCCGGTGCAGTCGCGATCTTGTGCTCACCTCATATAGATGTGCTTATTCTGGAGGAAATCGAGCCGAAAATTTACCTTTCTCCAGAAATCGGATGTGGTACATCACACTTTTTCGTTGCGTGTAATGACATAACCTTTACGTATTCGATGCTTCGTTACCGAACCAGTATTTACCCAAGTCTTTTCTAAATCTAAACTTATCCAATTTATACGCGTTGTTTCGTGTTCTGTCTTGTGTGAAACTTTTAATACCTATTAATATCCCCCTTTGTTATATCCATTCATCCACTTTTAAAATTCTATCATGTCACCCCTAACTCTTCGCTTTTCCAGTGAATGCATTTTAAGCTTTATTAATCTTTTTTTATATGAATGATTTCTAATTTGGCGAATTAACTTTGGCATCCTACCTTGGACACGTTTAAGTGAATTTATATCCATTCTATAGTACGGCGACCAAAACTGAAATGCATAATCTAAATGGGGCCTAACCAGAGCAAGATATAGCTGAAGAACCACACCAGGTGTCTTGTTACTAACGCTTCGATTAATAAATCCCAGTGTCCTATTTGCCTTATTACGAACATTCATGCATTGATCCTTTTGTTTTAAATTGTTACTAATCATAACTCCCAGACCCCTTTCGCAATCCGACTTCGCAATCTCAACACCATCTAGCTCGTATCTTGTAACTCTAGCATCATTACCTAGCCTCAAAACTTTACATTTATTATCATTAAACTGCATCTGCCAGTCTTTTGACCATTTTAAAACAATATTTAGATCAACTTGAAGTGATAGCGAGTCTTCTTTCGTGTTAATTTCCCTACTGATTTTTGTATCATCTGAAAATTTGCAAATGTTGCTACTCAAACCAAAATCTAAATCATTTATATATATTATAAACAACAGAGGTCCCAGGACAGAGCCTTGAGGCACTCCACTAACAACATTATTCCACTCTGACTTAACCCCATTTATACTAACTCTCTCTTTCCTTTGGAATAGCCATGCCCTAATCCAGCTTAATATAGTACCCCCAATACCATGAGCCTCTATTTTTTTAATTAGTCTTTCATGTTTCACTGTATCAAAAGCTTTGTTAAAGTCAAGGTACACAACATCACAATCCTTACCACAATCCTAGATTTGCTCACTTAGATTTGCTTATTCAGGACGAAATCGAGCCGGTGCGAGGGAGCCTACTGACGAGTACTAGCGTCTTGACGACATTGTGTTTCGTTGTTTCCAGAGCATATGTTTCCCTCATTGCATTGTGCTATTTCTCGGTTCCGGTGCGGTACAAAAATTTTACCCCAGACGTTTACTTGAGTAAATGAAGAACCAGCATTTTCTGTGACTGCATTACCAGATTGTGTTATTTGGTACTCTCAGACCTGAAAGTTTTTAGGAGACAGGTTGGTATTCTGGACGTATTCGAGCCAAAAAAAAAAAATCTCCAGAAATCGAATGTGGTACATCAGACGTTTTCGTTATATGGCCAGAGCAGGGCTCTTATTGGGCGACAATTTGAAACTCATTTGAACAATGTAACGACATGACCATAACGTATTCGATATATAAGGTAGACTCAGTGTTCTTTGCATATTCCTCACGGGTAATCTGCTGTCCTAGAGAACCATTCGAGGGAGCTTACAGACGGGTATTGACGAATTGTCGACATTGTGTCTCTTTGTTGCCAGAGAAAAGGAGCAAATGTTTCCCATTATTTTGTTTTTTGGCTCCAGTCTTTTCCCTAATTGCAAGGTGCTAGTTCTCGGTTCCGGTGCAGTCGCGATCTTGTGCTCACCTCATATAGATGTGCTTATTCTGGAGGAAATCGAGCCGAAAAATTTACCTTTCTCCAGAAATCGGATGTGGTACATCACACTTTTTCGTTGCGTGTAATGACATAACCTTTACGTATTCGATGCTTCGTTACCGAACCAGTATTTACCCAAGTCTTTTCTAAATCTAAACTTATCCAATTTATACGCGTTGTTTCGTGTTCTGTCTTGTGTGAAACTTTTAATACCCTATTAATATCCCCCTTTGTTATATCCATTCATCCACTTTTAAAATTCTATCATGTCACCCCTAACTCTTCGCTTTTCCAGTGAATGCATTTAAGCTTTATTAATCTTTTTTTATATGAATGATTTCTAATTTGGCGAATTAACTTTGGCATCCTACCTTGGACACGTTTAAGTGAATTTATATCCATTCTATAGTACGGCGACCAAAACTGAAATGCATAATCTAAATGGGGCCTAACCAGAGCAAGATATAGCTGAAGAACCACACCAGGTGTCTTGTTACTAACGCTTCGATTAATAAATCCCAGTGTCCTATTTGCCTTATTACGAACATTCATGCATTGATCCTTTTGTTTTAAATTGTTACTAATCATAACTCCCAGACCCCTTTCGCAATCCGACTTCGCAATCTCAACACCATCTAGCTCGTATCTTGTAACTCTAGCATCATTACCTAGCCTCAAAACTTTACATTTATTATCATTAAACTGCATCTGCCAGTCTTTTGACCATTTTAAAACAATATTTAGATCAACTTGAAGTGATAGCGAGTCTTCTTTCGTGTTAATTTCCCTACTGATTTTTGTATCATCTGAAAATTTGCAAATGTTGCTACTCAAACCAAAATCTAAATCATTTATATATATTATAAACAACAGAGGTCCCAGGACAGAGCCTTGAGGCACTCCACTAACAACATTATTCCACTCTGACTTAACCCCATTTATACTAACTCTCTCTTTCCTTTGGAATAGCCATGCCCTAATCCAGCTTAATATAGTACCCCCAATACCATGAGCCTCTATTTTTTTAATTAGTCTTTCATGTTTCACTGTATCAAAAGCTTTGTTAAAGTCAAGGTACACAACATCACAATCCTTACCACAATCCTAGATTTGCTCACTTAGATTTGCTTATTCAGGACGAAATCGAGCCGGTGCGAGGGAGCCTACTGACGAGTACTAGCGTCTTGACGACATTGTGTTTCGTTGTTTCCAGAGCATATGTTTCCCTCATTGCATTGTGCTATTTCTCGGTTCCGGTGCGGTACAAAAATTTTACCCCAGACGTTTACTTGAGTAAATGAAGAACCAGCATTTTCTGTGACTGCATTACCAGATTGTGTTATTTGGTACTCTCAGACCTGAAAGTTTTTAGGAGACAGGTTGGTATTCTGGACGTATTCGAGCCAAAAAAAAAAAATCTCCAGAAATCGAATGTGGTACATCAGACGTTTTCGTTATATGGCCAGAGCAGGGCTCTTATTGGGCGACAATTTGAAACTCATTTGAACAATGTAACGACATGACCATAACGTATTCGATATATATAAGGTAGACTCAGTGTTCTTTGCATATTCCTCACGGGTAATCTGCTGTCCTAGAGAACCATTCGAGGGAGCTTACAGACGGGTATTGACGAATTGTCGACATTGTGTCTCTTTGTTGCCAGAGAAAAGGAGCAAATGTTTCCCATTATTTTGTTTTTTGGCTCCAGTCTTTTCCCTAATTGCAAGGTGCTAGTTCTCGGTTCCGGTGCAGTCGCGATCTTGTGCTCACCTCATATAGATGTGCTTATTCTGGAGGAAATCGAGCCGAAAAATTTACCTTTCTCCAGAAATCGGATGTGGTACATCACACTTTTTCGTTGCGTGTAATGACATAACCTTTACGTATTCGATGCTTCGTTACCGAACCAGTATTTACCCAAGTCTTTTCTAAATCTAAACTTATCCAATTTATACGCGTTGTTTCGTGTTCTGTCTTGTGTGAAACTTTTAATACCCTATTAATATCCCCCTTTGTTATATCCATTCATCCACTTTTAAAATTCTATCATGTCACCCCTAACTCTTCGCTTTTCCAGTGAATGCATTTTAAGCTTTATTAATCTTTTTTTATATGAATGATTTCTAATTTGGCGAATTAACTTTGGCATCCTACCTTGGACACGTTTAAGTGAATTTATATCCATTCTATAGTACGGCGACCAAAACTGAAATGCATAATCTAAATGGGGCCTAACCAGAGCAAGATATAGCTGAAGAACCACACCAGGTGTCTTGTTACTAACGCTTCGATTAATAAATCCCAGTGTCCTATTTGCCTTATTACGAACATTCATGCATTGATCCTTTTGTTTTAAATTGTTACTAATCATAACTCCCAGACCCCTTTCGCAATCCGACTTCGCAATCTCAACACCATCTAGCTCGTATCTTGTAACTCTAGCATCATTACCTAGCCTCAAAACTTTACATTTATTATCATTAAACTGCATCTGCCAGTCTTTTGACCATTTTAAAACAATATTTAGATCAACTTGAAGTGATAGCGAGTCTTCTTTCGTGTTAATTTCCCTACTGATTTTTGTATCATCTGAAAATTTGCAAATGTTGCTACTCAAACCAAAATCTAAATCATTTATATATATTATAAACAACAGAGGTCCCAGGACAGAGCCTTGAGGCACTCCACTAACAACATTATTCCACTCTGACTTAACCCCATTTATACTAACTCTCTCTTTCCTTTGGAATAGCCATGCCCTAATCCAGCTTAATATAGTACCCCCAATACCATGAGCCTCTATTTTTTTAATTAGTCTTTCATGTTTCACTGTATCAAAAGCTTTGTTAAAGTCAAGGTACACAACATCACAATCCTTACCACAATCCTAGATTTGCTCACTTAGATTTGCTTATTCAGGACGAAATCGAGCCGGTGCGAGGGAGCCTACTGACGAGTACTAGCGTCTTGACGACATTGTGTTTCGTTGTTTCCAGAGCATATGTTTCCCTCATTGCATTGTGCTATTTCTCGGTTCCGGTGCGGTACAAAAATTTTACCCCAGACGTTTACTTGAGTAAATGAAGAACCAGCATTTTCTGTGACTGCATTACCAGATTGTGTTATTTGGTACTCTCAGACCTGAAAGTTTTTAGGAGACAGGTTGGTATTCTGGACGTATTCGAGCCAAAAAAAAAAAATCTCCAGAAATCGAATGTGGTACATCAGACGTTTTCGTTATATGGCCAGAGCAGGGCTCTTATTGGGCGACAATTTGAAACTCATTTGAACAATGTAACGACATGACCATAACGTATTCGATATATATAAGGTAGACTCAGTGTTCTTTGCATATTCCTCACGGGTAATCTGCTGTCCTAGAGAACCATTCGAGGGAGCTTACAGACGGGTATTGACGAATTGTCGACATTGTGTCTCTTTGTTGCCAGAGAAAAGGAGCAAATGTTTCCCATTATTTTGTTTTTTGGCTCCAGTCTTTTCCCTAATTGCAAGGTGCTAGTTCTCGGTTCCGGTGCAGTCGCGATCTTGTGCTCACCTCATATAGATGTGCTTATTCTGGAGGAAATCGAGCCGAAAAATTTACCTTTCTCCAGAAATCGGATGTGGTACATCACACTTTTTCGTTGCGTGTAATGACATAACCTTTACGTATTCGATGCTTCGTTACCGAACCAGTATTTACCCAAGTCTTTTCTAAATCTAAACTTATCCAATTTATACGCGTTGTTTCGTGTTCTGTCTTGTGTGAAACTTTTAATACCCTATTAATATCCCCCTTTGTTATATCCATTCATCCACTTTTAAAATTCTATCATGTCACCCCTAACTCTTCGCTTTTCCAGTGAATGCATTTTAAGCTTTATTAATCTTTTTTTATATGAATGATTTCTAATTTGGCGAATTAACTTTGGCATCCTACCTTGGACACGTTTAAGTGAATTTATATCCATTCTATAGTACGGCGACCAAAACTGAAATGCATAATCTAAATGGGGCCTAACCAGAGCAAGATATAGCTGAAGAACCACACCAGGTGTCTTGTTACTAACGCTTCGATTAATAAATCCCAGTGTCCTATTTGCCTTATTACGAACATTCATGCATTGATCCTTTTGTTTTAAATTGTTACTAATCATAACTCCCAGACCCCTTTCGCAATCCGACTTCGCAATCTCAACACCATCTAGCTCGTATCTTGTAACTCTAGCATCATTACCTAGCCTCAAAACTTTACATTTATTATCATTAAACTGCATCTGCCAGTCTTTTGACCATTTTAAAACAATATTTAGATCAACTTGAAGTGATAGCGAGTCTTCTTTCGTGTTAATTTCCCTACTGATTTTTGTATCATCTGAAAATTTGCAAATGTTGCTACTCAAACCAAAATCTAAATCATTTATATATATTATAAACAACAGAGGTCCCAGGACAGAGCCTTGAGGCACTCCACTAACAACATTATTCCACTCTGACTTAACCCCATTTATACTAACTCTCTCTTTCCTTTGGAATAGCCATGCCCTAATCCAGCTTAATATAGTACCCCCAATACCATGAGCCTCTATTTTTTTAATTAGTCTTTCATGTTTCACTGTATCAAAAGCTTTGTTAAAGTCAAGGTACACAACATCACAATCCTTACCACAATCCTAGATTTGCTCACTTAGATTTGCTTATTCAGGACGAAATCGAGCCGGTGCGAGGGAGCCTACTGACGAGTACTAGCGTCTTGACGACATTGTGTTTCGTTGTTTCCAGAGCATATGTTTCCCTCATTGCATTGTGCTATTTCTCGGTTCCGGTGCGGTACAAAAATTTTACCCCAGACGTTTACTTGAGTAAATGAAGAACCAGCATTTTCTGTGACTGCATTACCAGATTGTGTTATTTGGTACTCTCAGACCTGAAAGTTTTTAGGAGACAGGTTGGTATTCTGGACGTATTCGAGCCAAAAAAAAAAATCTCCAGAAATCGAATGTGGTACATCAGACGTTTTCGTTATATGGCCAGAGCAGGGCTCTTATTGGGCGACAATTTGAAACTCATTTGAACAATGTAACGACATGACCATAACGTATTCGATATATATAAGGTAGACTCAGTGTTCTTTGCATATTCCTCACGGGTAATCTGCTGTCCTAGAGAACCATTCGAGGGAGCTTACAGACGGGTATTGACGAATTGTCGACATTGTGTCTCTTTGTTGCCAGAGAAAAGGAGCAAATGTTTCCCATTATTTTGTTTTTTGGCTCCAGTCTTTTCCCTAATTGCAAGGTGCTAGTTCTCGGTTCCGGTGCAGTCGCGATCTTGTGCTCACCTCATATAGATGTGCTTATTCTGGAGGAAATCGAGCCGAAAAATTTACCTTTCTCCAGAAATCGGATGTGGTACATCACACTTTTTCGTTGCGTGTAATGACATAACCTTTACGTATTCGATGCTTCGTTACCGAACCAGTATTTACCCAAGTCTTTTCTAAATCTAAACTTATCCAATTTATACGCGTTGTTTCGTGTTCTGTCTTGTGTGAAACTTTTAATACCCTATTAATATCCCCCTTTGTTATATCCATTCATCCACTTTTAAAATTCTATCATGTCACCCCTAACTCTTCGCTTTTCCAGTGAATGCATTTTAAGCTTTATTAATCTTTTTTTATATGAATGATTTCTAATTTGGCGAATTAACTTTGGCATCCTACCTTGGACACGTTTAAGTGAATTTATATCCATTCTATAGTACGGCGACCAAAACTGAAATGCATAATCTAAATGGGGCCTAACCAGAGCAAGATATAGCTGAAGAACCACACCAGGTGTCTTGTTACTAACGCTTCGATTAATAAATCCCAGTGTCCTATTTGCCTTATTACGAACATTCATGCATTGATCCTTTTGTTTTAAATTGTTACTAATCATAACTCCAGACCCCTTTCGCAATCCGACTTCGCAATCTCAACACCATCTAGCTCGTATCTTGTAACTCTAGCATCATTACCTAGCCTCAAAACTTTACATTTATTATCATTAAACTGCATCTGCCAGTCTTTTGACCATTTTAAAACAATATTTAGATCAACTTGAAGTGATAGCGAGTCTTCTTTCGTGTTAATTTCCCTACTGATTTTGTATCATCTGAAATTTGCAAATGTTGCTACTCAAACCAAAATCTAAATCATTTATATATATTATAAACAACAGAGGTCCCAGGACAGAGCCTTGAGGCACTCCACTAACAACATTATTCCACTCTGACTTAACCCCATTTATACTAACTCTCTCTTTCCTTTGGAATAGCCATGCCCTAATCCAGCTTATATAGTACCCCAATACCATGAGCCTCTATTTTTTAATTAGTCTTTCATGTTTCACTGTATCAAAAGCTTTGTTAAAGTCAAGGTACACAACATCACAATCCTTACCACTGTCAACTACTGGGTAAATAATGGTTCGGTAACAAGGTTGTTGATTTATGGAACCAATTATCGCGTAACGTCTTGGAGATGGGATCCCTCGATTGTTTCAAGCGCGCGGTTGCAAGTGCTATTGTGGGTTGGTGCGGTTATAGATAGGAGTTACCTCGTATGAGTCAATAGGCCTTCTGCATTACCTTTGTTCTTATCCAACTAATCAGACCCTGAAGTTTTTAGGAGACAGGTTGGTATTCTGGACGTATTCGAGCAAAAAAAAAAATCTCCAGAAATCGAATGTGGTCACATAACGTTTCGTATATGGCCAGAGCAGGGCTCTTATTTGGCGACAATTTGAAACTCATTTGACAATGTAACGACATGACCATACGTATTCGATATATATAAGTCTATATGGGTGGGGATGAGATCAGGTTGACTAGTTTAGCAGTTACCAGGGAGGAAGTAATTAAACAATTAGTAAAACTAAAATCCGACATCGTATTCTGTGCGCTTGAAAGGGTTGTGAAGTAGTGCAACACCCTGTGAATAATGTTTCCCATTGCTCAGTTTTTTTGCTTCAGTCTCATTGCATTGCATTGTGCTATTCTCGGCTGGGTGAGGTACCAAAAATTTTCCCAGACGTTTACTTGAGAAATGAAGAACCAGCATTTTCTGCGACTGCATTACTGATGTGTTATTTGGTACTCTCATACCTGAAAGCTTTTAGGAGACAGGTGGTATTCTGGACGTATTCAAAACAAAAAAAATTCTCAGAAATCGGATGTGGTACATCAGACTTTTTCGTATATATAGTCAGAGCAAGGCCGCTTATTGGGCGACAATTTTGAAACTCATTTGAACGATGTAACGACATGACCTTAACGTATTCGATATATATAAGGTAGACTCAGTGTGTTGGCACATTCCTCACGGGTAATCTGCTGTCCTTGTGGACCATGCGAGGGAGCTACAGACAAGTATTGACGAATTGTCGACATTGTGTCTCGTTGTTGCCAGAGAAAGGAGCAAATGTTTCCCATTATTATGTTTTCGGCCCCAGTCTTTCCCTAATTGCAAGGTGCTAGTTCTGGTTCCGGTGAAATCGCGATTTTTGTCGCAGACGTTTACCGGTGTAAATGAAGAACACAGCATTTTCTGCGACTGCGTTATTTGGTATTTTAAGACCTGAATGGTTTAGGAGACGATGGAGATTCTGGGTTTATTCGAGCCGAAAAAATTTATTTTTCAACAGAATCGATGATGGGGCATCTGAATTTTATGTTATATGTTCAGAGCAGGGGCTTCTTGGGCGACCATTTGAAAATCATTGAACGATGTAACGACATCACCTTAACGTACTCGATATCTATAGGGTAAACTCGGTGTTGGTGTCATTTTCCGCACGGTAACCTGCTGTCTGAGAGAATTTTGCGAGGGAGCCTTCTGACGGATACCGGCGTATTTTCAACATTGTTTATCGTTGTGGGAATGAATTTTGTGGGAATCTCAATTCAAGCCTAAACTATATACACAAATGTCTGCATTCCATTATCAAATAAAGAAATAATACAATTCTCAATGGAATATGTTTAGACTGAGTAAAAAAACTTCCCTCTTCCAATTTTCAGTGGAGAAAATTTGTTGAATCATTAATGCCTCATCTAGAGAACCATTCGAGGGAGCTTACAGACGGTATTGACGAATTGTCGACATTGTGTCTCTTTGTTGCCAGAGAAAAGGAGCAAATGTTTCCCATTATTTTGTTTTTTGGCTCCAGTCTTTTCCCTAATTGCAAGGTGCTAGTTCTCGGTTCCGGTGCAGTCGCGATCTTGTGCTCACCTCATATAGATGTGCTTATTCTGGAGGAAATCGAGCCGAAAAATTTACCTTTCTCCAGAAATCGGATGTGGTACATCACACGTTTTTCGTGCGTGTAAGGAATAACCTTTACGTATTCGATGCTTCGTTACCGAACCAGTATTACCCAAGTCTTTTCTAAATCTAAACTTATCCAATTTATACGCGTTGTTTCGTGTTCTGTCTTGTGTGAAACTTTTAATACCCTATTAATATCCCCCTTTGTTATATCCATTCATCCACTTTTAAAATTCTATCATGTCACCCCTAACTCTTCGCTTTTCCAGTGAATGCATTTTAAGCTTTATTAATCTTTTTTTATATGAATGATTTCTAATTTGGCGAATTAACTTTGGCATCCTACCTTGGACACGTTAAGTGAATTATATCCATTCTATAGTACGGCGACCAAAACTGAAATGCATAATCTAAATGGGGCCTAACCAGAGCAAGATATAGCTGAAGAACCACACCAGGTGTCTTGTTACTAACGCTTCGATTAATAAATCCCAGTGTCCTATTTGCCTTATTACGAACATTCATGCATTGATCCTTTTTTTAAATTGTTACTAATCATAACTCCCAGACCCCTTTCGCAATCCGACTTCGCAATCTCAACACCATCTAGCTCGTATCTTGTAACTCTAGCATCATTACCTAGCCTCAAAACTTTACATTATTATCATTAAACTGCATCTGCCAGTCTTTGACCATTTAAAACAATATTTAGATCAACTTGAAGTGATAGCGAGTCTTCTTTCGTGTTAATTTCCCTACTGATTTTGTATCATCTGAAAATTTGCAAATGTTGCTACTCAAACCAAAATCTAAATCATTTATATATTTATAAACAACAGAGGTCCCAGGACAGAGCCTTGAGGCACTCCACTAACAACATTATTCCACTCTGACTTAACCCCATTTATACTAACTCTCTCTTTCCTTTGGAATAGCCATGCCCTAATCCAGCTTAATATAGTACCCCCAATACCATGAGCCTCTATTTTTTTAATTAGTCTTTCATGTTTCACTGTATCAAAGCTTTGTTAAAGTCAAGGTACACAACATCACAATCCTTACCACAATCCTAGATTTGCTCACTTAGATTTGCTTATTCAGGACGAAATCGAGCCGGTGCGAGGGAGCCTACTGACGAGTACTAGCGTCTTGACGACATTGTGTTTCGTTGTTTCCAGAGCATATGTTTCCCTCATTGCATTGTGCTATTTCTCGGTCCGGTGCGGTACAAAAATTTTACCCCAGACGTTTACTTGAGTAAATGAAGAACCAGCATTTTCTGTGACTGCATTACCAGATTGTGTTATTTGGTACTCTCAGACCTGAAAGTTTTAGGAGACAGTTGGTATTCTGGACGTATTCGAGCCAAAAAAAAAAAATCTCCAGAAATCGAATGTGGTACATCAGACGTTTTCGTTATATGGCCAGAGCAGGGCTCTTATTGGGCGACAATTTGAAACTCATTTGAACAATGTAACGACATGACCATAACGTATTCGATATATATAAGGTAGACTCAGTGTTCTTTGCATATTCCTCACGGGTAATCTGCTGTCCTAGAGAACCATTCGAGGGAGCTTACAGACGGGTATTGACGAATTGTCGACATTGTGTCTCTTTGTTGCCAGAGAAAAGGAGCAAATGTTTCCATTATTTGTTTTTGGCTCCAGTCTTTTCCCTAATTGCAAGGTGCTAGTTCTCGGTTCCGGTGCAGTCGCGATCTTGTGCTCACCTCATATAGATGTGCTTATTCTGGAGGAAATCGAGCCGAAAAATTTACCTTTCTCCAGAAATCGGATGTGGTACATCACACTTTTCGTTGCGTGTAATGACATAACCTTACGTATTCGATGCTTCGTTACCGAACCAGTATTTACCCAAGTCTTTTCTAAATCTAAACTTATCCAATTTATACGCGTTGTTTCGTGTTCTGTCTTGTGTGAAACTTTTAATACCCTATTAATATCCCCCTTTGTTATATCCATTCATCCACTTTTAAAATTCTATCATGTCACCCCTAACTCTTCGCTTTTCCAGTGAATGCATTTTAAGCTTTATTAATCTTTTTTTATATGAATGATTTCTAATTTGGCGAATTAACTTTGGCATCCTACCTTGGACACGTTTAAGTGAATTTATATCCATTCTATAGTACGGCGACCAAAACTGAAATGCATAATCTAAATGGGGCCTAACCAGAGCAAGATATAGCTGAAGAACCACACCAGGTGTCTTGTTACTAACGCTTCGATTAATAAATCCCAGTGTCCTATTTGCCTTATTACGAACATTCATGCATTGATCCTTTTGTTTTAAATTGTTACTAATCATAACTCCCAGACCCCTTTCGCAATCCGACTTCGCAATCTCAACACCATCTAGCTCGTATCTTGTAACTCTAGCATCATTACCTAGCCTCAAAACTTTACATTTATTATCATTAAACTGCATCTGCCAGTCTTTTGACCATTTTAAAACAATATTTAGATCAACTTGAAGTGATAGCGAGTCTTCTTTCGTGTTAATTTCCCTACTGATTTTTGTATCATCTGAAAATTTGCAAATGTTGCTACTCAAACCAAAATCTAAATCATTTATATATATTATAAACAACAGAGGTCCCAGGACAGAGCCTTGAGGCACTCCACTAACAACATTATTCCACTCTGACTTAACCCCATTTATACTAACTCTCTCTTTCCTTTGGAATAGCCATGCCCTAATCCAGCTTAATATAGTACCCCCAATACCATGAGCCTCTATTTTTTTAATTAGTCTTTCATGTTTCACTGTATCAAAAGCTTTGTTAAAGTCAAGGTACACAACATCACAATCCTTACCACTGTCAACTACTGGGTAAATAATGGTTCGGTAACAAGGTTGTTGATTTGTGGAACCAATTACCGCGTAACGTGGTGGAGATGGGATCCCTCGATTGTTTCAAGCGCGGGTTGGACAAGTATATGAGTGGGATTGGGTGGTTATAGATAGGAGTTGCCTCGTATGGGTCAATAGGCCTTCTTCAGTTACCTTTGTTCTTATCCAACTTAATATAGCACCCCGAATACCATGAACCTCTATATACGAACTAAGACTAGGGAAAGGATAGGTCCATTAAAAACTGATACAGGTCAAATAACGGATAATGACAAGGAGATGAGTAGTATTTTTAACAAATATTTTATATCTGTATTTACTAAAGGATAACTTAACAATATGCCTTCAGAAGAACAAGTCTATATGGGTGGGGATGAGATCAGGTTGACTAGTTTAGCAGTTACCAGGGAGGAAGTAATTAAACAATTAGTAAAACTAAAATCCGACATCGTATTCTGTGCGCTTGAAAGGGGTTGTGAAGTAGTGCAACACCCTGTGAATAATGTTTCCCATTGCTCAGTTTTTTGCTTCAGTCTCATTGCATTGCATTGTGCTATTTCTCGGCTTGGGTGAGGTACAAAAATTTTTCCCCAGACGTTTACTTGAGAAAATGAAGAACCAGCATTTTCTGCGACTGCATTACCTGATTGTGTTATTTGGTACTCTCATACCTGAAAGGTTTTAGGAGACAGGTTGGTATTCTGGACGTATTCAAAACAAAAAAAAATCTCCAGAAATCGGATGTGGTACATCAGACTTTTTCGTTATATAGTCAGAGCAAGGCGCTTATTGGGCGACAATTTGAAACTCATTTGAACGATGTAACGACATGACCTTAACGTATTCGATATATATAAGGTAGACTCAGTGTTGTTGGCACATTCCTCACGGGTAATCTGCTGTCCTTGTGAACCATGCGAGGGAGCCTACAGACAAGTATTGACGAATTGTCGACATTGTGTCTCGTTGTTGCCAGAGAAAAGGAGCAAATGTTTCCCATTATTATGTTTTTCGGCCCCAGTCTTTTCCCTAATTGCAAGGTGCTAGTTCTTGGTTCCGGTGAAATCGCGATTTTTGTCGCAGACGTTTACCGGTGTAAATGAAGAACCAGCATTTTCTGCGACTGCGTTATTTGGTATTTTAAGACCTGAATGGTTTTAGGAGACGATGGAGATTCTGGGTTTATTCGAGCCGAAAAATTTATTTTTCACCAGAATCGGATGTGGTGCATCTGAATTTTATGTTATATGTTCAGAGCAGGGGGCTTCTTGGGCGACCATTTGAAACTCATTTGAACGATGTAACGACATCACCTTAACGTACTCGATATATATAGGGTAAACTCGGTGTTGGTGTCATTTTCCGCACGGGTAACCTGCTGTCTGAGAGAATTTTGCGAGGGAGCCTTCTGACGGATACCGGCGTATTTTCAACATTGTTTCTCGTTGTGGGAATGAATTTTGTGGGAATCTCAATTCAAGCCTAAACTATATTATACACTATGTCTGCATTCCATTATCAAAATAAAGAAATAATACAATTCTCAATGGAATATGTTTAGACTGAGTAAAAAAACTTCCCTCTTCCAATTTTCAGTGGAGTAAAATTTGTTGAATCATTAATGCCTCATTAAATCATTAAAAGACAAAGTTCAAAATACACTGAATACAACACCATGAAAAGTGGAAGAATTGCAATCGGTGACGTATGTATATGTAAGCTGCAAAGCTTAAGTACCGTATTTTATTTAATTATTTTATTTTTTTGGAGGGATATTCCTGCGCGGGCCCTAAGCCTCTGGCTGGCCTATTAAGTGTTGATTGTTTCTGTTTTACTTGGACGGAGTATGAGTATTTATGACTCGTATGGTCGCTTCAGTAAGAATTTTCCATATGTGTTTAACAATTTCTTTTGCTTTGTTGAATCCAAGATGAAATATTAATGGGTTTGTAATTGTGCACTGTATTAGATAATGATGCAGTGGTCTTTCGGTCATTTCTCCACAGTGCTAAACGTAGTTAATTTTAAAGAAGAAAGCAAAATTACATTTAGTCATTCGTATCTAATATGATGTTTCCTCAGCGTCTCTAGAGTTTTTTTTTGCATAAATTTCCTCGTCTATCATCACTGACTATGATACATCTACACACACAAGTAAGTATTTGTTTTACATAAAAACATATATCGAACATGAACATATTTTAAAGACTGCAAAGATCTGAAAATACTTAATGGAAGGAAACTATATACAGTTGTTCTCTGGAATTCTTTAAGATAAATCAAAGTGTTATTTAACTTAGTATTTAATAAATTAAAAATTTATGGGATTTATTGTTTAAATGCAATGATGAGCTCACCTAGATTTGCTCACTTAGATTTGGTTATTCAGGACGAAATCGAGCCGAAAAATGTACCATTCACCAGAAATCGGACATGGTACATCAGACGTTTTCGTGGTATGTTCACAACAGGATGCATGCTGAGCGACCATTTGAAAATCTTTTGAACGATGAAACGACATCACATTAACGTATTCAAAACATATAGGGGAGACTCAGTGTGAGGTACCTTCCTCACGGAGAACCTGCTGTCTGATGGAAACGTGCGAGGGAGCCTACTGACGAGTACTGGTGTCTTGGCGACATTGTGTTTCGTTGTTTCCAGAGCATATGTTTCCCATTACTCAGTTTTTTGCTCCAGTCTTTTCCCTCATTGCATTGTGCTATTTCTCGGTTCCGGTGAGGTAAAAAAATTTTACCCCAGACGTTTACTTGAGTAAATGAAGAACCAGCATTTTCTGCGACAGCAATACCAGATTGTTATATGGTACTCTCAGACCTGAAAGGTTTTAGGAGACAGGTTGGTATTCTGGACGTAATCGAGCTAAAAAAAAATTTCTACAGAAATTGGATGTGGTACATCAGACTTTTTCGGTATATGGTCAGAGCAGGGCGCTTATTGGGCGATAATTGAAAACTCATTTGAACAATGTAACGACATTCGATATATATAAGGTAGACTCAGTGTTGTTGGCACATTCCTCACGGGTAATCTGCTGTACTAGAGAACCATGCGAGGGAGCCTACAGACAAGTATTGATGGATTGTCGACATTGTGTCTCTTTGTTGCCAGAGAAAAGGAGCAAATGTTTCCCATTATTTTGTTTTTTGGCTCCAGTCTTTTCCCTAATTGCAAGGTGCTAGTTCTCGATTCCGGTGCAGTCGCGATCTTGTGCTCACCTCACTAAGATGTGCTTTTTCAAGAGGAAATCGAGCCGAAAAATTTACCTTTCCGCAGAAATCGGATTTGGTACATCACACTTTTTCGTTGCGTGTAATGACATAACTTTAACGTAATCGATACATATAGGGTAGACTCGCTGTTTCATGCACATTCCTGACGGGTAATCTGCTGTTTTAGAAAACCATGCGGTGGAGCCTACAGATGAGTATTGAAGAATTGTCGACATAGTATCTCGTTGTTGCCAGAGAAAAGGAGCAAATGTTTCCCATTATTATGTTTTTTTCGGCCCCAGTCTTTTCCCGGATTGCAAGGTGCTCGTTCTCGGTTCTGGTGAATTCGCGATTTTTATCGCAGACGTTTACCGGAGTAAATGAAGAATCAGCATTTTCTGTGACTGCGTTATTTGGTATTTTAAGACCTGAAAGGTTTTAGGAGACGGTTTGGAATTCTGGGCTTATTCGAGCCGAAAAATTTATTTTTCTCCAGAAATTGGATGTGGTGCATCTGAATTTTCCGTTATATGTTGAGAGCAGGAGGCTTCTTCGGCAACCATTTGAAACTCATTTGAACGATGTAACGACATCACCTTAACGTACTTGATATATGTATGGTTGACTCGGTGTTGGCGTCATGTTCCGCACGGGTAATCTCCTGTCTGAGAGAATTTTGCGAGGATACCGCAAATTTTGCCTTCTGACGGATACCGGCGTATTTTCAACATTGTGTCTCGTTGTGGGAATGAATTTTGTGGGAATCTCAATTAAAGCCTAAACTATATTATACACTGTTATGATTTCAGCCTGCAGGAGAAACGAGTCTCACCCTTTGAGAGTTATTCAGCAAGCCTGACCTAACTGGAAGGTCCAGAAATGATAGAGGCGATAACACAGATGTAAGATGGTGTGTTCAATTTATATAAAATTTTGAGATTATGGGCAATGAGCAAGAAAACAGATAAATGACTTGTTAGGAGATGTGGACAAGTTACTGAAGGCGTGAGGCTCGCTTGTGGAGGGCGATGACCTCACTTGAGGCCAGACATCGCAGGGGAGAGGCCGCGCTTCGTCGAGCTCCCGCCAGAAGGGACCCCTAGCGATATTATCTCCAAGAGAAGAGAAGGTGCAGACGTTCCAGCTGTTGAGTCGAGCTGAAGACGTTGTGGTCTCAAGTCCTGGACGGCGAGGAGAGAGTATTAAGCCGCCCAGAGACAGTTTTGTGGGCTGTGACAAGCGCCCTGGTCAGACGTTGTCAGAGGGAGAAGCGCCCTCGACCAGATAATCTGTGGTAAGCCCGATTTAAGCCAGTTCATAGTGTTTGCTTGTAGTTGGTCGTGTGCCCAGCGACAGTAGCGATGTTTATTTTCAAGTTAGAAATGTTTTGGTATGGCAGAAAGCCTAAATTAAGAGAGTGAAGTGGGAGGAGCGTGGAGCGACGTCCGCCTTCTCTGAGCGCTGGCGGGCAACTGAAGGAGCCCGGCTCCTGAGGGAGGAGGCCCCTCCCAGCGTGAGTGAGGCTCGCGAGGTGGCGCATGGACTCGCCCACGGGGGAGTCCACTCTCATTAAATGTAGAGGACAGATAGAGATTGGAGACAAAGATGTTGTATGATTAATTTTGTTTATGTGTTAAAAAGGGAAACAATTTATTGGAGTGCAAATGGGTTGCAGGTTTGTCTTTGGGGAAGAAGTTGCTGAGGACTTGGAAGCCAGCACAGAGGGAGTGGTTGATGAGACTCCAAGGCAGGGGAGGAGAGGACCCCGAGCTGTGAAGAAGCGGTGAGGGGGAGTGTCGCGTGCTTCTGCAGAGGTGGTGGGGTGCCACAGTTATTCGAGGAAACTTATGGTGTAGCAGCCAGGAGAGCTGTGGATGACCCTAGTGGGAGTGGGGAGGCACCATAGTTGTTCAAGGAGTCTTCATGGTAGCAGCCTGGAGGAGCTGCAGAGGATCCTGGTGTTTGGGCCCTGAGGAACCTGAAGTTGTCAGGGTAGTGAAGTGGTTCTAACTGATCGCTTGTA
>WNGS01158196.1:0-23343 GCA_020271785.1 Procambarus virginalis
GCTGAATGTAATGGACTTGAGTCGAGGATGAGTTGCTGATTGATACTTCAGTAGAAAGGAGGTGATGCAGAAACCAACGACACGCACCACCAAGCCTGAGGAAGAGACAAGAGACAAGCTCCTGAGGAAGGTGATCCCAGCTATGGGACAGTGTCCTATTAATGCCCATTGCAGTGACACCTTGAGGACTCAAAATTCGGTCCAATTATAATAGGTTAGTATGTTTTAGTGTTATAATTGGATGTTTTTTAATAAATTATTGTAATATATATGGGCAGGCATATATATATATATATATATATATATATATATATATATATATATATATATATATATATAAAAATTTAAAGTTTGTGAGGGTACCACCTCTGGTGCCAATGTGGGGACCCATAGCCTCGGAGAAGAAAATAAAACGTATTCAGAGGAGACCTTGTGGTTTCTCACTGAACACTAATATTTTCTTCTCCTACCACCCCCATTCTTTTGTATGTACACATATATATTTGCTTTATTTGAACTGTGTTACAAAAAGGAGTTACATATAGGTTACAAAGATGGTTATCATAGGTTGTCGAGTTCCTCCAGCTCCATATATATATATATATATATATATATATATATATATATATATATATATATATATATAATTTTTTTTTCAGTTTGTTATCAGGGAATTTGCATGGAACTTAAACACCTTGCTGAACGGATGCCTAACTGCAAGGGTGCCAATTATGAACGAAATTGGTCAACGTCCAGCTCGGCTACAGGTGGCCAAACCAGGTAAAATCTTATTTTATTCAGGTAAATAATTTACAACTTCAAGGTGCTTCACAGCTTTCATTTATTAATCAATTTACATGCAAATTACACCTTTTATGTAGAGTTTGTGCTTCTACAAACCTATATAGACAGTTTAGTCTAAAGTCCATTTCTTGATTTTATAAATATTTATAAACGTCATATTTTGCATATTTTTGGAAGGGGAACTTTGAAAAATTGTATTATTGCACTAAACACTTTTTTTGATAAAACTGCTAGATAATATTCTTTATTATATGCTAATGTGATATCAGAGTGTTATAGAAATGATTTTAGTTAACACATGTGTTCCCTGAAAGATTTTGAAAATGTTGAAAATTCGTTGCATAATACGTTGTGTATTTTTTTCTCCCTTTGTATTTAGGGTGTGATGCTGAAACTTGGACCAGTTGCAGCCCTTTCCTTCACCATCTTTCAAATAAATTTTTATGAAAATTGAATAACTTTTAATTTTCCGAAGTATGCCCCCTTCATGGAGGTTTACAGGTGGTTGAATGGACATAACAAAGGGGATATTAATAGTGTATTAAAAGTATCTACACATAACAGAATACGAAACATTGGGTATAAACTGGATAAGTTTAAATTTCGGAATGGCCTGCGTAAATACTGTTTCGGTAACAAGGTTGTTGATTTGCAAATGCAACGTTGCGTGGTAGAGCTGAGATCACTTGATTGTTTCAAGCAAGGGTTGGACATGTATATGAGCTGGATTTGGTGGTTATAAATAAGAGCTGCCTTGTATGAGCCAATAGGCCTACTGCAATTACCTTTATTCTTATGTTCTTAAATTGTGTACCAATTTTAATAAAGGTGGCAGATCACTTGCATCAAACTATCGGCCTATTAGCTTAAAGTGTATTGGGGGAAAGTTGTCCGAGTCGATAATTGCAAATACCATTCGTCTTCATTTTAAATTCAATAGATTAATATATGAATTACAACATGGTTTTACAAATGGCTTTCATATATAAGAAAGTGCTATCATGATGCAGATGCAGTTTAATGCAGACAATTGTAAGGTTTTGAGTCAAGGTAATGATACAATTACAAGATAAGAGCTTGATGTTGTTGAGGTTGCGAAGGCGGGTTGCGAAAAGGATATGGGAGTTATGAATAATATGAACTTAAATCCCTGAAATCAAGTCACAAATGTTCGTGATAAAGCAAATAGATCACCGGGATTTATTTTTCGAAGAGTTAGTTATAAAACACATGGCGTTGTTCTTTAGCTAAGTCTTGCTCTTGTTAGCACCCATTTAGATTTTACAGTTCCGTTTTGATCGCTACACTGTTGAATGGATATAAATTCACTAGAATTTGTCCAGCAAGGGGTGACATAGTGAATCTCTCATATTAGAAACTTCCATATGAAGAGATATTGACAAAGGTCCTACTTCTATTAGGTTACTTGGTAGTTGGTGGATATAAATCGGACCTGCCTCGTATGGGCCAATAGTTCTTCTACAATTGTTGTTGTTTAAGATTCGCTACTCAGAACAAAAAGTTCCAGTAGCACGGGCTATGGTGAGCCCGTAAGTGGAGGCTCTTTGGAGCCATTATCTGTACCAGTAGCTGATACTAGAGATCTGGCGATGAATGGGTCTTCATGATGGTTTTCAGAATGGAGGGCTGGCTATAACAGTTATGGACCTGGTGTGATTAGTGTCGACATCTAGGTTTTCCGTTTTTTCTTTGACTGCGACTTTGGCTGAGTAGTGCTGTCGTTGGGGATTCGTGACGTGGCCTCCATGAGGAAGTCTTGAACCGTGTATGTGTCGTATTTGTGATGCGGTGCTGGAGCTCCTACTATGATTTCCTCGCCTGAGGAGTCCGGAACCTCCGTAGTGGGTGTTTTTGTCTTTCGCCTCGAAGCCTTAGGTAGGCTTAGGTGTCGTTGATTTGTGGTTGTAGCTATTTCAGGAGCGCTGGTGGTGCTGTTATCGTTTGTAGACAGCACGTCTGCTAGCGTGGCTGCTGAGACTGTGATGGTAGGAGTGTCGGGAGCTGGAGAAGGAATTACCTCTGTTTGTGTCGCCCGGGTCATGGGCGGTTCTGGAGTCGGTGTTGAAGTTGACCGCACGATCGTCCTGGCGGTAGTCTCCAGAGTGGTAGAGGAGGCAGTGAGATTTACGCTAGTGGCTATGATGGGGGCCAGGCCATTGTCTATGTATAATGCATTCAGTTCACTAACAAAGCGCTGGTTGTCAGGTCCTGCAAGTCTTTCCACTAGAAGAAGAAGACAAGGGATAATGCCTGAACGTGATGCTGTGAAGGAGCCACATGTTGGTAAGACCGGAAAAGTCTTCTGGACGATTAGCGAGAGCTAAGGTGGTGGGTTGAACGCTTGGGGCTCTGGTCGAGGAGATAGAAGGGTTGTTTCTGCAGGCGAAGAGTCACAATAACGTGGCTGAAGTATGTTGACCAGACCACACACTAGAAGTTGAAGGGACGACGACGTTTCGGTCCGTCCTGGACCATTCTCAAGTCGCTTGTGATGAGGAGGTAGAGAACGGGAATAAATAGGCAAGAGAGAGGTGAGGATGAAAGTAAGGTGTAGAGAATAGTAGTAATAATGAGAACTGCAGAAGGCCTATTGGCCCATACGAGGCAGCTCCCATTATAACCACCGAAGGAAAGGTAATAGGAATAAGCAGAAGATAGCAAGGGAGTGTAGGAGAAGACAATGAACAGAAAAAGGGGAGAAGAGAGAAAGGAAAGGAAAGAGAAAGAAAGATAAATGGAAGGGGTAAGCTTATGTTAAGTCACGTTTGTTAGAAAGATTAGAGCATTTGAGTATGTACTGTGAAAGGGAAGAGTCCACAGCAACAAAGCCAGGACTGAAGTTCATGTTGGGTACATTGTGTATAAGAGCCGATTCTACAAGACGGCGTCTGTGAAGAGTAGAGGCAGGAAAGATTATTTTGGAGGAAGACCAATCAATGGGATGATTAGAATCCCTCACATGGCAGAAGAGAGCATTGTTAGTGTCTGCAGACTTAACACTTCTCTTGTGTTCTTTAAGTCTGTCATTCAGTGTACTACCAGTTTCGCCAAAGTATTGGAGAGGACAAGATGAACAGGAAATAGAGTAGACACCAGCAGCATTAGAAGCAGGAGGAGCAGTGTGAACTAGATTGCTACGAAGTGTGTTAGTTTGTCGAAAGGCGAGTTTAATGTCAAGAGGACGAAAGGTATTGGTAAAAGTTTTGAGTTCAGATATGAAGGGAAGGCATAGTACAGTGCTACTAGTGTTGGAAGCAGGTTTAGGATGAAAGAAATTTCGTTTAGCTTGAGAGTAGGCAGAGTTGATGAAATGCAAAGGATAACCAAGGCGAGAGAATGATTTGTAGATAAAGGAAATTTCAGAATCAAGAAACTGAGGGTCGCTGATGCGTAGAGCGCGGAGGAAGAGAGAGACGAGGACACTTTTCTTAACAGAAGGAGGATGGTAGGAAAAGAAGTGAATGTACATGCCACTATGTATGGGTTTACGGTAGACAGAGAAAGAGAACCCAGACACAGAGCTGCGAACATGAATATCAAGAAAAGGAAGGAGGGAATTAGATTCCCACTCAACTTTGAAATGGATAGAAGGAGCCAGATTGTTAAGAGAGGCGAGGAAAGGCTGGAAAAGATTAAGGTCATGAGGCCATAAAGCAAAAATGTCATCAACATAGCGAAGCCAGAGAGAGGGACGAGTATCAATAGAAGGAAGAAGAACAGTTTCGAAGTATTCCATGTAGAAATTAGCAAGAACAGGGGAAAGAGGGGAACCCATAGCGACACCGAAAGTTTGAGTGTAATATTTACCGTTAAAAGAGAAAGAGTTAGATTCAACACAGAGTCTAATGAGATCGAGGAAAACGTCAGTGGGAAGTGGGAGAGGAAGGAGGCCCTCTGACGCCTTCCGTCTAAGGAAAGAGAGAACGTCATCGAGCGGAACATTAGTGAACAGAGAGTCGACATCAAGACTAAGCATCTTACAAGAGGGTTGCAGGCGCAGTCTTTCTATGAAGTCCTGAGAGTGACGAAGGTGGGCAGGGGAAAAAGTGCCAAGGTAAGGTGTCAGGGTTTTAGCGAGCCAGGAGGCAAGAGAATAGCTGACAGAGCCCCGTGAAGAAATGATAGGACGAAGAGGAACACCAGGTTTATGAGTCTTAGGAAGACCATAGAAATAAGGATGAGAAGGGCAGATTACACGGAAACGCTTGTTTCTCTTGGCTTCAACCTGGGCCTTGATGCTTTCCTGTCCGCGGGGGCAGCGGAAGGAAATTGCTGGGTGATTGCCATTACAGAGCAAGCAGCGATGGACTGTTGCCTTGCATATGGAGTAATGATGGTCCAGTGCGCACAGGCTGTATCTCTGGACAGGGTGCTGACATTTGTTGGTCGGGTGGGAGAGCTCGTAGCACTTAAAGCACTGCTGGATCTCATGGTATCATTCCTTTTTTATTTGGTGGGGTGGTATTTTTAGGCCGAAGCAGTTTAATCCTTGTGTGGCAGCCTGGGTGGCCGCAGCATTGGTGGCGAACGTAATCTTCATTGATGTTTTGTCGGTGTTGCAGAACTCTAGGTTGAATACCGACAGGTTTGGATTTTCGTCCTCGATATTGACCATGATATGATGTTGAGGTCGCTCAGCGATCCACTGGCTGGTCCTGCTGGTAAAAACAGTTCTTCCGGCCAGGAAATGACGTGGAAAGTGAGGATGTAGGTGGTGCTCTTTGCGAAGAATGGCATCGTTAGTGAGGGGTTTTTCTAGCTCCTCTTCACATGAAAAGAAGAGCACAATATCTTCACCTTTCTGACTAATGTCAGCGGGTTCGAGGCCAGTAACGTCCTTCAGGACCAATAAAGTATTGCTTCTCCCGATAGCATGACCGTCAAGTGGAGTCGCTCTGACCTTAAGACGTTTGGGTCGCATTGTGACCACACTGATTCTTGTGATGAGTTGGCGGGAGATGTCTCCCCCGTCGACCCAGTGTCTTTTCCCTTCTACATTATTTGTGTTTCTTATGTTCCTATGAGTTTGCACCTTACCAATCAACTGGTAATTAATCAAGTCAGGTGGGAGGTGTTCCCTCTACCTTACCTCTGCGTAAAAGGGGATTTCGATGTGGATTCAATATATAACTTATCTACGAATATTCTAAACAAAGCACAGGAACGTAGTATACCATACAAATTGAACAGATCGAATACTAATGACCCAAAGTGGATAACAAAGAATTTGAAGAACCTTATAGGTAAAAAGAGAGCCTGGTACAAAAGGATTAAAAATGGGGAGGTTACTTTAAAACAGGAATTCGTACAACTGGTTAGAAATGTTAAAAAAGAGATAAGGAAAGCAAAAAGAAACTAAAAAGTTCGCATAGCAGGGCAAGCAAAGACAAATCCTAAAGGTTGATACCAGTTTTTAAGAAAGGAGATAGATCACTTGCGTCTAACTATCGACCAATTAGCCTAACGTCTATTGTGGGAAAGTTACTCGAATCCATAATAGCAAATAAAATTCGTCTTCATCTTGAAAAACATAAATTAATAATTGAGTCGCAACATGGTTTTATAAAGGGCCGTTCATGTTTAACAAATTTGTTATCTTTTTATTCTAGCATAGTTGAGGCAGTTTATAGTGGTAAGGATTGTGATGTTGTGTACCTTGACTTTAGCAAAGCTTTCGATACAGTGCACATGAAAGACTAATTAAAAAAAATAGAGGCTCATGGTATTGGGGGTGCTATATTAAGTTGGATTAGGGCATGGCTATTCCAAAGGAAACAGAGTTAGTATAAATGGGGTTAAGTCAGAGTGGGATAATGTTGTTAGTGGAGTGCCCCAAGGCTCTGTCCTGGGACCTCTGTTGTTTATAATGTATATAAATGATTTTGAGTAGCAACATTTGCAAATTTGCAGATGATACAATTTGATACAAAAATCGGTAGGGAAATTAACATGAAAGAAGACTCGGTATCACTTCAAGTTGATCTAAATAGGGTTTTAAAATGGTCAAAAGACTGGCAGATGCAGTTTAATGCTAATAAATGTAAAGTTTTGAGGCTAGGTAATGATGATAGAGTTACAAGATACGAGCTAGATGGTGTTGAGATTGCGAAGTCGGATTGCGAAAGGGATCTAGGAGTTATGATTAGTAAGAATTTAAAACAAAAGGATCAATGCATGAATGTTCGTAATAAGGCAAATAGGACACTGGAATTTATTAATCGAAGCGTTAGTAACAAGACACCTCGTGTGGTTCTTCAGCTATATCTTGCTCTGGTTAGGCCCCATTTAGATTATGCAGTTCAGTTTTGGTCGCCGTACTATAGAATGGATATAAATTCACTTGAACGTGTCCAGCGTAGGATGACAAAGTTAATTCCCCAAATTAGAACTCTTTCATATGAAGAAAGATTAATAAAACTTAAATTGCATTCACTGGAAAGGCGAAGAGTTAGGGGTGACATGATAGAAGTTTACAAGCGGATGAATGGACATAACAAAAGGGATATTAATAGGGTATTAAAAGTATCAACACAAGACAGAACACGAAACAATGGGTAAAAATTGGATAAGTTTAGATTTAGGAAAGACTTGGGTAAGTACTGGTTCGGTAACAGGGTTGTTGATTTGTGGAACCAATTACCGCGTAACGTGGTGGAGGTGGGATCCCTCGATTGTTTCAAGCGTGGGTTGGACACGTATGAGTGGGATTGGGTGGTTATAAATAGGAGCTGCCTCGTATGGGCCAATAGGCCTTCTGCAGTTACCTTTGTTCTAATGTTCTTATATATATAGGTGACCCAGGCAGACCCACTTCATTCAGACGAACGCCAGCGATCAGTAAAGATTACCACTGTAGAAGGAAAATGTTGAAAGAAGCTGAAGCTGTTCCACTACGTAATTGGATCAAGACGTTTCTTTCAAAGGCGTTCAGAAGAAGAGTAGAGAGTGAAGATGTGGTCAACATTCCAACTGATATTCAGACTGACGGAATCAAGGACACCTCAATTCCTGTTTGGACACATTCTAATTCTGAGCCTATTTGTGTCCCGGGATTCAGGCCTCGAGTTAATTTTTCTATTGACGCCAACGTGATTAACTCGACCAAGAGGCATAGAAAACTTAGAAGAGAGCTCAGCATGAATATTTGACAGATGGACGTGGATGATATGGGTATTGAGGAGATGCTCGAAGCTTTCCCTGAGTCCGATCCACCCCAGCCCAAGGTGGTCATTGCTGGCTCTACCGGTAGGGTTGAACGCGGCTTCATATTAGGAAAGGTATGTGTCATGTCTCTGTCACCTCTTGGTGATCATGTTGGATAACAGTGTATTTAGATCGTGTGAAGAAAATAGTGCTTCTTCGCCCATTACTGACAGGTGAAAAAAGTTGGAGATTCATCGGCTGTTACCGATGGTGGTGCTTCATCGGTCAGTACAGAGAGAGACATGCATATGGAATCGAGTCATAAAAGTCAGTACAGCATATCTAAGAAAGCTATATGAGTCGAACCAGCGTCAGGGTCCATGATCAACGTGTCTCAGTTCGTAACAGTGAGTCAGAAAGTGAAAGTTAAAATCGTGATTTTCACATTCCTATCAAGAATGTCAAACAAATAGTTCTGGAGGATTGTCACACGTAGAGCAGCAGCGAGCACCAGTTTCCAGCTTCAAATTCGGCAGGTGCACTACAAGATGACTATTTCATGGAACAGTTTTATACAGTGTGCTACATGCAGTACCCCTCTTCCGTCAATATCAGTCTCTTACGACACGATAAAACGCAATTGTTCCAGGGATAACTTGCTTGCAATGCAACTTAATATCTTTTTGCGAGTGTTACTTCCAATCGTGGAAGTAACACGATGTTGCCCTACCCGTTTGCAGTACAGTTAGGCTGGTTTTGGGTTGAGTAGGCCGCGGTTGAGGTCGAATAGAGGTCGTGAACTCCACCAGTATACTTAAGAACCCCCACACTCGCTGCACGCGCAGCTCAGGCGCAACTCGTTATTCAGATGTATTCTCCCCACAGAAATTTCTTCGCTCCTAGCAAGCAATGTCCATTTTCTGTGTATGGAAGAAAATGTACTCATGGAGTGTAGCGCCCCTTGTGATGTAGGCCTTGTATGCAAGCCAAGATGGGACAGAGAGGCTCGGAGTATATTAGAATAACGCAGGTAATAACCCTGCTACAGCAGGGTTAGCCACCTTGCCGTGTGACGTTGCTTGCTTCCTTGGCCATTGCACATCCGTGCCCGTACTCCCGTTTATGCCTTTAAAAAACAGTTTGGATTTCCTGAACTGAAAAAGGAACTTCGGCGGGTTTGTTTCTTATTATGCATGCCAGGTCGTCCTCGTGGATGTCGTTGTCGCTGTAGCCCGCCCTCGCAGAGACTAGCCTTTCAAGGCTGTCCCCATAGCGGGTGTGGGAGGTGGGGACCTTTCTACACAGAGGTCGACTCCGTGGCTGGCGTCTTCGCTGCAGGCCCGCCCGTAGTGACCAGCCCTAGGGTAGGATACCTATAAATTTTTTTGAGAAAGGGCATCAAGTAAATTTCCAGAAAGCATTGCATAAGGGCGGCAGTAATAACATCTTACATGGCCAGAGTTCATTAGTAAGAGGTGAATAGAATTGCCGGAAAAACTTTACTGTGAACAATGGTAGTGGCAAACTCTCCGCATATGGGCCGTCTCCTCAGGGTCCGTCACATGGCGAGCTTTGGTTCTGAACCCAGCCAACGGTCTCCATCCCGTGTAGTTCACCGTTCACCGAGAGCGATCCTCGGGCTCCATTAAATGTTCACCATTCATCAATTGTTCCTCGGGTGTTCTGGAAGTATTAAGGCAGTAAGGGTGGCAGCAGTGGGCATGCAGTATAAGTAGGATGGCGTGCAAAAGCAAGGGCCTCTTGAAGACTTGCATAGGGAAGAAAATAATTAACAGGTGGAGCAATGCTGGCATCTTGTTGCCTGGGTAAACCGGGTATGTCAGGTCGGGCCACCTCAGAGGCTGCTACCTACTTTATCCAGGGCAACAATAAATGGGGATTAAATATTGCAGAAGTGTGAATGAATGAATAAGTGAATAAAGATAACGAAGATGTTGTACATGACATCGAAGAATACACAATTAAGAGGTGGAAGGTAGCAAGAAAACTAAACGGAAGAGCATTAAACAGGTCAATAAACAGTCGAATTCACTGAGGACTAAAGAAACTTGTAATCAGGTCGTAAAGTTCTTAGCAATTAAAACGCAGGCTGCGGCGGGGCGTCCCTGCCCCATAATATGGGAAGTAACCTAAGAATGCTGGGTAGAGGTACTGCAGTGTTGGCAAAAGCGAGGACATTAGTCGTCAGATAATGCTGCAGAAAAAAGGGAACTATTTTCATAAATGGGAATAATAGGATAAATTTTTTTGAGAAAGGGCATCAAGTAAATTTCCAGAAAGCATTGCATAAGGGCGGCAGTAATAACATCTTACATGGCCAGAGTTCATTAGTAAGAGGTGAATAGAATTGCCGGAAAAACTTTACTGTGAACAAGTAAGGAGGACATGGGAGAGCTAAATTAAACACCACGGCCAAGCAGTCTAACAGTATTGCAAGCGGGTAGGGCAACAATCTTGAGGTTATGTTGAGATGATTTGGAGCCGGTCGGCCGGCTGAGGAATGGTATTGCAGGTGGTCAATAAATGTGGGCAATAACTACACAAGCGGCACTGCGAGTAAATTTATGCAGACAAAGTTTTCTTTGGTAAACTAGTGGAAAGATGAATATGCTGTAACTGAGGGGGCTCATCCTCTCCGTGTGAGGGGGGTGGCATGCTCCTCACTCCCTCAGTGTGAGGTGGTGAGGAGCATGCAAGGACCAATATGAAGACATTGGGTTTAACTAGAAAACATAGTGTGCTGGCAGTAGTACTGCAGAGTCAGCAAAATGAGGTAATATTACACAAATAATTGTCGCAGGTAAAATGGGAGCTAAAGTGTGTAAATGCAACATATAAAGGAATTAATTTGAGATAAAATGCGTCCAAAAAGTTACAGAAAGCAGAGCACTAAGAGCATCGATATACTAAGAAATTACGTGTCCAGAGTTCCATAGCAATTGGTGAATAAGATTCGGGATGACTATGCTGAAGATAAGGTAAAGAGGAAACGGGCGGGCTTAAATAAATGCCCCTGCAAACGAGCCGAACAGGACTACTGGAAGTGGAGAAGGCCACAAGTACCGAGTAATGCTATTGCGGTTAATCAATAATAAATATGGGCAATATCGCAGTTGAGTGGATGGACCTACATTTGAAGGCCACTGCTGGTGAATTAGGATGAAACAAAATTTATTGATGCGATGCTGTGGATAAATGTCAATAATGGATAATGCCTGAATAATAAACGGATTAAGTAGAAGCAAAACCACAGGCAGAGACGAGTCAGATTTCTAATACAAAACTAAGGGTGAACTATTATGCTCACCCTTAGTGGCAAAATAATATAGTAATAAGCGAGAGGGCATCCTTAAAAAGACAGTACCAGAAAGCGAAGCGTAAATGTCATCAATAATGACTGCATTAAGTTACATGGATGAAGTTCCTACATGAAGCACTTTAAACTGCAGGAAGCAATTACCGTAAGGTGGCTTGTTGTAAAGGTAGTAGGACGGATTGTATCGCCCAAACAGTCAAGCCTAAGTGAACTGGTTGAATTTAGATAAAAAAGAAAGCATTAGGGCTGAAATAAATGATGACAGTCGATTAACATTCAACAGTCGATGACACCATGGGTAAGGTAGGCTGTAACCAACGGTAAGCTGTGGATAAATGCCAATTATTGGTAAGCCGAAGGTTTGACAAAGTATATAAGCAGGATCTTAATTTAAGAGGGGCAAAATCCGTAAGATGAATGGTAAGCGGTTGTCATAATGTTTGGAGTCGTGTGGGAGCAGGCTAGCGCCAGCGGAGTCTCCACGCCGCCCTGCTCTGCCACGTTGCCCGGACAAAATTCATGGGATTATCGCCAACGTTTGCCGCTGCAGCTGCTGTGTCATAGAAAGGACGTAGCCCGGACATAGGAGGCACGAAGGCTGTGGAAAATACGTGGCCAAGATTGAGGGCACTTTGCTGCGAGTAAGGCGCAAAGACCAATTACGAAACATTTCGTTCGATTGATGAAGCTCGTAATTCCAGGAGGGAAGGCGCTCGATCCGAGGAAGAAGGCTCGTAGTCTATGTTGAAGCTTGAAATCGATAAATAAGGTTCGTAGACCGACGAGTCCATCTTGACATGGGGGGGGGAGACACCGACAGGGGGCGCTCTCCACCACAAAAGTGGGAGATGCTTACCCAAAAGAGGACTGAGGAGAAACCATTTGCAGGACATCGGAATTGAAAAATGAAGTACCTAGGCTGATGAGTCCAACTCAACATGTGGCCTCCGACAGGGGCGCGCTTAAACACACACGGGAACCACTTATCCGAACAAGGACTGTGGAGAAAACACCCTAGGATGATGTAAAAATATAAATAACTAGGGGAGTATAGTGAAAGCCTAACCACGCAGGCGGAAGCGTCGTATCCGAACAAGTACTTAGAGTGGCGGGCTACAAGTTCAAGGTTCCAATCGGGCCGCCCTTTGAAATCGACGCTCCTGGGTTGATCGGGTCCGGGGTCCCGGACCGCTGAAGCTGGCACTGGATCCATGTTGAGCTTAGGGAGCACGACCTCCAAATTTGGCCAAAATATGCAATTAATGAAAAGTGGTTCGATTTCAATCAAACTTTTTTGAGTGGTTGTACGTGAAAAGAGTTTCATCTAGCCCAAGTCTCAGCATTGTAGCGTAAATAGGAAGGGAGAAAAAAAATATTGAATTAGGTGTCAAAATTATTCCAAAATGGTCAAAAACGAATATCAAACACAAGTGTCAACTGAAATCATATCTATGACTCTTTGCTATCACAACAGCATACATTAAAAAAAATATTATAATTAGTTTTATTAGAAAAAAAATTAAGTTAAAAAAAAATTATTTTTGTTATTTTTTTTCAATTTTTTTTTTTTTTTTTTGCTTTTTTATAGGACGATTTGCATGAAACTTATACACCTGACTGCACATAAGTCTATCTGTAAGGGAGCCAATTTTGGAGAAAACTGGTTAATGTCAACCTCAGCCACAGATTTTAGAAACTTAGACTTTTATTATTTTCTTATGTATTTTCAACTAACATAAACGTTTGAATAACTTTTACATTTTTTATTCAATTTACATGAAACCTACACCTTATATGTAAAGTGTATGTCTCTAAACACCCGAGTTATCGTTTTTTCCTAAGTTCATTTATTGATTTTATAATAGCAATAAACAAGACATATTTTCATAATTTATTAGGGGAATTTTGACTATTTGTATTAGGAAAACTAAAGATGTTTTGGAAACTCCAAAACACACGAATCTTTATTATATGCAAATGTGTCAGAAAAGTGTCACAGAATGATTATATCTGAAAGGTGTGTTGTTTTATATAACCTTGAAAATGTGTAAAATTCGTTGAAAAAAAAAAATATTTCTCC
The DNA here is from genome assembly GCA_020271785.1 of Procambarus virginalis. NCBI lineage: Eukaryota > Metazoa > Arthropoda > Malacostraca > Decapoda > Cambaridae > Procambarus > Procambarus virginalis. The sequence goes on from WNGS01158196.1 coordinate 13,386, forward strand.
CTTTCTATTAACGCTGCAGTACTGAAACTTGGAACATTTGCAGCGCTTTTTTTATACAACTAGTGAAAAAATATTGGGTGACACTGAACAATTTTTCCAAAACCGAATAATGCCACCTGTATTACAGAGGGTGAGCATGTTGAACCAACTCAACACGTGGTCACCGATAAGGGGCTCACAAAGCCACACACATGTGGGAGCGGCTTATTCAGAACCTAGGGAAAGTGTGTTAGCGCACAAGATTAGCAGGAGGGATTATAAATTTGTTGGTAATGCCACTGCTAGTGAGGAAGGGAACAAATTTCCAAGAAAAATACTAGATTTAATCAAGAAGTTTTGCAAAAAAAAAAAGAGAGCAATAAGCTCTTTCAGATAAAGCGACTCTAGATAATTAATATATGAAAGGTGAGATGGAGCTCCATACACACCGATGAAACAAATTAATACGATTGTAAATGAAAAAACTTATGGAAAATTAAGGTACCAGGAGCAAAGCTTTAGGTGCACCATTAATGACTTCATTAAAAGCCTAAGGAAGAAGTTCCTGTATGGATGCCATACAATGCCAGAGGCCAATCCAGTGATTTGTCTTTTTAGTAAGATTGGACAAAAGGAATCGCCCTGGCAAACAAGCATTGTGCAACAGGGAAGATAGTTGAAGGGGGAATGCTTTAAATTTTCCTGGGCAAGAGTTAATTGAAAGATACAGGAAACCAGGGGAAGGAGACATGACAAATGTACGTAATAACTGCAGTTAAATGTGGAGGTCATTGTGATCGCCATAAAGAAGAATTAAAATAATTCAAGCAGTGAAAATTTAGAATAACATAACAGAAGAACTAAACTGTAGGAATTGGAGATAACTCCAAGTCTGGGAAGACTTGCCACATTTTTCTATGGTATGTCCATAGAGCCTACAATACTTACAGTACAGTTGCGAGGTACCTTGATCTGGGCTCACTTTCTCGTAACTGTACCAAGACTTCTTACTGGTAGGTGGTTCTGGTGTCAGCCGGTGGATGAGGCTGTAAGTGTCAGCCGATTTCGCACATTTTACTAGGTCGGTCTCTTCTTTGTCTGCTAAATATAAACGGACAGGAGGAGGTACACGTCTTAAGAATTCTTCAACTAACATGAGGTTGACGAGTTCTGCAAAAGTAGAGACATGTGCTGCTTCCAGCCATTTCATAAAATATCTCCGTTTTGTGTTGGCAAATTCTAAAAAGGTGGTGGCACTTGCCTTCATGTAATCACGGAATTTTCGTCGGTAGCTTTCGGTGGAGAGAAGGTAGGCGTCCAACACTGCTTGCTTCACGGTCTGGTAGTCATTCTCAGACGCCAAAGTACTGAGTGTGACTGCTGCTCTACCTGTAAGATGTACTCTGAGAAGGGTAGCCCATTGGTCGGCAGGCCAGCTAAGTTGATTAGCAAGGGTCTCAAAGGTTGTAAAAAGGACGTCAACCACCGACTCTACGAATGGTGGCATTAACTTACTTGCATGGGAGATATTGAAACTTGGAGAAAGACTGGCTATAGCTTGCTGGCGTTGAGCTTGGTGTGTAGTGTCCAACGTGAGTTCTTTTTGACGACATTCTAGAGCCAGATCCGCTTGCTGTTTTTCATACTCGCGTTGCATCTCCAGATGACGTTGTTTTGCTTCAAGTTGTACTCGTTCACGCTCTCTGAATATGACCAACTCACGTTCTTGCTGTCCTTGGAGGAGGAGGGCCTCTCTGTCACTTTCTTCTTTTCTCAGGGCGGCCTCTCGCTCCTTGAGGCGGATTTCTTCTTTCTTGAACTGGAGCTCTCTTTCTTGCGCTTCCTTGGCCAGGGCCGCCTCACGTTCCTGTTCTTCCTTTTTAATGGCAGCTGCTTCCTTTTGTTGCTGTATGGCGGCTTGCTGTTGCTGTAGGGCTGCTTGCTGTTGCTCCTTCTCGAGCTTTGCGAGCTCGATTTTGAGTTTCATTGCCGTCAGATCATGTTTATCTGCAATAGTGTAATGTTCGTGAGTGTCAGAGTCTATTATCCCTTCATCTAAAAAGTGATCTAATAGTAGATTATATATCTCATTCTTGTTGGCTCCATGGGGAACATCTAGGTGATACTCATGTGCAAGAGTTATCAATTCGATCCTCTTGGCATTACGTAAGTTCTCTATTTCACCTGCTGGATCTAACGGAAAGCATGGATACGAAACATGGTGAAAATTTAGCTAATAAATGTGACACGAATATACTGTGGTGATATGGTGAATGTCAGAAACAGGACACCATGGCAACTGGTACCTATCCTGTGGAATTGTTAACAATTAATGTTAATTCAAGATGGTGAAAGATTAATAAATCAAGATCGCAGGAAATCTTGTACCCGGTACTCACTGTGGGAGAATAAGGCAAGAAAATCCTACTAATTAGTGAAACTGAGTTTCTAAAACAAATGAAACATTTAATGGTTTCAAAAGTGAATTAGGTAGTCCAAGAATGTAGGCATACCTTGCCTTGTCTCTATAGGACATAAAGCAAGTTTTTCCCACTGAAATGAAATATGAAACTTACAGAATTAGCGAACTTTGTGCTCTGAAAAAAGAAAGCTAATTCCCTACCTAAGTAAATATCATCATTTCTGACCGATGTGTAGGGGTGCGAGTGTCAACTGGTGACGAGAACTATTGGCGAGGTCCCAACTCGTCAATAAGAGTCCGTGCTAGAGGAACTATGGCCCTCTTTGTCCTCCTAGAGTCGGATTGCAGAAATTAGGTGCTATTGACCCGGAGACAGACTACAGTACCAGGGTACCTATATGATGATCTGCCGAAAATATGAGAAATATCCTAGGGACAAAAGGTGGTAAACACGGGTAATAACACGGAGGGAGAGACGACCAATTAAGAGTATGACTGCGGCCTACATTCACCACGTAATCCAAAGTTGTCCCACACTCACCATATGCTACTTCTGGAATGCACAATACACACAGCACCATATGAATAATAAAATTGATTATTGAAAATAGTGAAAAGCAAGGGTATTAAAACCAAGTACGCTTACCACAAATTACCAGTACCTGAGTGAAGCTCCTAGGACAGGCCCCCAAGTATATGTGACGGTAAAGTGTTGGAGTATGGTGTTCGGCAGTGTTCCAATGGCAGATGTCAATGCCTGGTCACATACACAGAGAAAAAAAAAGAGACTGCTTGCCTGATAGTCTGTGGTAAGGTAGGGGAAGACACACAAAACACAAAGTATAAACAATGAAATTTTAATTACTCTAGAAAACAAATTTAAATAAAGACAATTCCTTGGCTAGGCAAAGTGCAAGTATAACAAGTGAAAAACTGTAACATAAAAATGAATAAGTAATGGTTTACGTTAACAATAGTACAAAAATATAATACAAGTAATACAAATGGTGCTGGGAATATTAGCGCAAGCTAAGAACCGCTACTTGATACACGAGGTATTTCAATTAGAGGTTCACAGCCAAGAGCACAAGATATTCTGAGGAGGAAACTGCCGGCCGACCCCGACGTTGACTCGGCGAGGTGCCTGAGTGGTGCAGAGCTGGTGTGGTCTCGATCAGCCAATCGGAATGCAGGCAGGCCGACACTGGTAGTTGACTAATTGAAGTACAGGCGACGAGTCGGAGGTGAAGAGTGTGGGGGGTGCAAGAGTGGGGGGTAAGCAGGTGTGTGTGGCTGCCTTGACAAACGTTTTGCTACTGCTGAACGTGTCTTGAATGTAGCTTTAAACGTGACGATTGAAAGGAAGAGCAGGCTTAATCTTTCTCGAAAGAGATTATCGTCACAATATATATATATATATATATATATATATATATATATATATATATATATATATATATATATATATATATATATATATATATATATATATATATATATATATATATATATATATATATATATATATATATATATATATATATATATATATATATATATATATATATATATATATATATATGTATATATGTCGTACCTAGTAGCCAGAACTCACTTTTTGGCCCACTATGCAAGGCCCGATTTGCCTAATAAGCCAAGTTTTCCTGAATTAATATATTTTCTCTAGTTTTTTCTTATGAAATGATAAAGCTACCCATTTCATTATGTATGAGGTCAATTTTTTTTTATTGGAGTTAAAATTAACGTAAAATTATATATATATATATATTAATATATATATATATATATATATATAATATATATATATATATATATATATTATATATACAATATATAGGTCTACAGGTATACATATAATATATGTAGATAATATATATATATATATATATATATATATATATATATATATATATATAATATATATATATATATATATATATAATATATATATATATATATATATATATATATATATATATATATATATATATATATATATATATATATATATATATATATATTGTGACGGTGTTCCCACCCTTCTAATTCTCCCACGCCTGCTGTAAGAGTCATGTCCACTATTCCCGAGCGTTCTCTACATTGCAGGCCTCAATTGAACATATGTGGGAGAGGACAGTATTCTCGAAGAGCCGAGAAATTTGAGAAAATGTAGTATTTTGGCCTGTGGGATAGGCCCTTTAGGGAGCCAATATGGCGCTGGCAAGTCTGTTCTCCCGCCAAAACTGTGTGACGTCAGTGGCGCCAGATTGGTCACCGTCAGCGACTTGGCACTGGGAGCCAATGAAAACCAACTTTGGAAAAGTGACGTCACATAGGCATGGGGGTCCGGCCGTGTTGGCGCCGAGGCGATATCAGTCTTTCACGACACGTCCGAGAGGTAGGACGCGCGATCGGTCGTCCTGTCAGAGTGACGGATTTACCGAACTCCGGTGGATTTAAGCGTCTCCAGTTGTTGGCACGCACTCTGTGAGGTCTTCCTGCAACCCAGATGTGGCTCAGATAAGGAATTGACAGAATATTGAGCAACAAGTGCTCAGGGGACAGGTGCGTTGCAAGAAGTGGGCCGGGCATCGACGTGTGTCGTCATTGGCGGTTCACCAGTATAAGAGACAGCTTAGTGGCCGGGCCACCCACCGTGAGTGAACCGGGTTGACAGCCTTGTCAACCAGGTTGAACGTGTGATCGACGATCCTGTCAAGTTTGACAGTAACCCCACCTTCGTGGAACCCTACGAGTCAACAGTTGGATGCAAGCACGTCGAGAAGTCTTCCCAAATACCTAGCGATATATCTAGACGACGAGGGAATTGACAGTGAAGTGAGCTTCAAGTGCTCTGAAGTCGGGTGCTGTGCGTGTGGAGTTTAAGCAGCATCGTCTGGTACGGCTGGTAACTTCACAGTGACTTCGTAGTGGTGAGAGGCAGTTCCTCTGGGAGTACAGTGACAAGAACTAATTGGGAAACGTGCGACGACCGCCGAGACGTAGGCTGGCTGCCGTAGTTGGGAGGAAAGTTGACGGCCAGGAGACCGACTTCAACCCTGCGACGTACTGTAGAGGAAGGAGCACGGACCTGCTGTGTACAGAAGCGGCGAGACGCGACATCCTAAGGCGTGGGCTTGTGTTTCTGGATGGTGAACGAGGCGAGAGCCTGGACCAGGAGCTACAACCCAACTGTCATCCTAGGATAGGTGAAGTAGGTGTTTACAGTTACCCTCCCATTTCCCCTTTAGTTAGCTATATATATTCTTGTCAGGATATTTTATATGTCGTGAGCAAGTCTCACCTGAGTTTAAGTCACAGAGAGCACAGTGTGCGGTGAGCCTGCCCAGAGCGCTCACAGTATCAGTTTACATATATATCTATGTGTGGGTGTGTGCAAGCACCAAGATTCATCAGAGAATTTACTGTGACTATTATTAATCTCCAGTGAGTATTATTATTATATATATATTGGTAGTAAACCAGATATTGGTGTGTTGATCTCTATAATCTATTGATATAAATGCCTGTGGATTGATCTCTATAATCTATCGATATAAATGCCTGTGGATTGATCTCTATAATCTATCGATATAAATGCCTGTGTATTGATCTCTATAATCTATTAATATAAATGCCTGTGTATTGATCTTCATGATGTATATATATATATGCCGGAAATTTGATTACTGATTTATATATGACATGACTGTGTACTGAATAATATCGTATACGTGGAGTGATTGCCAGTGATATCTCTGTGAGAGGAAGTATAAATATAAAGAAAAGTTCAGTGATCAAGTGAGTGCATTCACAGTAATATTATTAAGAATAGAGTAATCTTTTGGTACGGTGAAAAGCCACTGTGAGAGTATTGTGAATAAGATGTTGATCGTGAGGCCAGTGAAATCATAAGTAAGCCATGTGAATGTTGAATAGTGTTTTGGAAAAAGTTAAATAAACGGGGATCGTGACAGAATTAGAAACAAGTACTAGACTGTTCCCACGATCGCGAGGGTCCCGGTCAGCTGACATTCTGACAGGTGACGCGTGGCGCGGCCGATGTTACCATATCGGTGCGCTCTAAAATATTATGTTATGAATGGAGCAATTGTCATATATTAATCCTGATACATTGATGCATATATATTTCTCGTTGTCTTTTAAGTAAAATACCAAAACTCTTTGGTGTTTGATATCATCCCCTCCATTTATCTTGTGACCGTGTAACGAAGTAAAGCTGAGTGACCTGCCTGATACCATATTACTGGAATTTGCTCTTGCCACAATTACACCTGACCACTGCAGTGTTACTGGCCACCTAAAAAAAACCAGTTGGCGACCTTGAAGGCTGTGTAAGAATTCGGTGTCGGGGCGGGCCACAGATTGAGGGAACGATCTGTGCCCTCACTCATCTTATAATCTAAAGGCCGGTTGTGAGATCGACTGGGGTACTCTCCGAGGCCAGCAGTGGAGCCTAGAGGATTGAGGGAAGACCCGCCGAACGACGGTGAGTAAGGGTTATTGTTGGAGCAACCACCTGGAAAGGAGATCCAGTCTACTGTTGCTTTAACCCTTCTATTACGAGAACACCGTGAAACCCCGACATATATATATATATATATATATATATATATATATATATATATATATATATATATATATATATATATATATATATATATATATATATATTAGTATATTTTGGTAGCAGTCCTTCCTGTAGACATATGTTATTAAATATGACCGAAAAAGTAAGAATAATAATTCTAACACGAATTTTCTCGATTTTCCTTATGTTTCTTTTTACTGCTGACGGTAAATGAAAAAACAATTCTCCAAAATTCATTTTTTATTTCTAGTCTGACGCATTACTTGAGCGCGTTTCGTAAAACTTATTACATTTTCAAAGACTTCAGTTTATCCACACACAACTTTATGACTGAAACAGCATTTTGGCTCTTATACCTGCATTTGGGTGAGGTGATGTAATACAATAGTGGGGTGAAAAAATAAACTTTCAACAAAACATAGAACACGAAACAATGGGTAGTTGGGTAACAGAACTGCAGAAGGCCTATTATCCCATATTTCCTGATGTTTCTATATTGGAGCGGAGTCTTGAAGTGGGTAGAATATAGTTGTGCGTTAATTGGCTGTTGATTGCTGGTGTTGACTTCTTGATGTGTAGTGCCTCGCAGATGTCAAGCCGCCTGCTGTCGCTGTATCTATCAATGATTTCTGTGTTGTTTGCTAAGATTTCTCTGGTGATGGTTTGGTTGTTGGAAGAGAGTATATGTTCCTTAATGGAGCCCTGTTGCTTATGCATCGTTAAACGCCTGGAAAGAGATGTTGTTGTCTTGCCTATATACTGAGTTTTTTGGGGCTTACAGTCCCCAAGAGGACATTTGAAGGCATAGACGACATTTGTCTCTTTTAGAGCGTTCTGCTCCGTGTCTGGAGAGTTTCTCATTAGTAGGCTGGCTGTTTTTTTTGGTTTTATAGTAAATCGTTAGTTGTATCGTCTGATATTTGTCTGTAGGGATAACATTTCTATTAACAATATCTTTCAGGACCCTTTCCTCTGTTTTATGAGCTGTGGAGAAGAAGTTCCTGTAAAATAGTCTAATAGGGGGTATAGGTGTTGTATTAGTTGTCTCTTCAGAGGTTGCATGGCGTTTTACTTTCCTTCTTATGATGTCTTCAATGAAACCATTGGAGAAGCCGTTGTTGACTAGGACCTGCCTTACCCTACAGAGTTCTTCGTCGACTTGCTTCCATTCTGAGCTGTGGCTGAGTGCACGGTCGACATAAGCGTTAACAACACTCCTCTTGTACCTATCTGGGCAGTCACTGTTGGCATTTAGGCACATTCCTATGTTTGTTTCCTTAGTGTAGACTGCAGTGGAACACAGAGCATTCAGGGAAAAACTTGCCATTTAGCTCTGAATACATAACAGTGTTCGCTTCTCCTACCACCCCCCTTCTTTTATGGTGAAGAACTTATGGTTATGGTTTTCAGAACTATATATATATATATATATATATATATATATATATATATATATATATATATATATATATATATATATATATATATATATATATATATATATATATATATATAATATATAAACCTGCTCTCTGATGGAAACGTGCAAAGGAGCCTACTGACGAGTACTGGCATCTTGGCGACATTGTGTTTCGTTGTTTCCAGAGCATATGTTTCCCATTACTCAGTTTTTTTGCTCCAGTCTCATTGTATTGCATTGTGCTATTTCTCGGTTCCGGTGCGGTACAAAAATTTTACCGCAGACGTTTACTTGACTAAATGAAGAACCAGCATTTTAGCATTTTCAGATTGTGTTATTTGGTACTCTCAGAACTGAAAGGTTTTAGGAGACAGGTTGGTATTCTAGATGTATTCGGGCCCAAAAAAAAAATCTCCAGAAATTGGATGTGGTGCATCAGACTTTTTCATTATATGGTCAGAGCAGTGCGCTTATTGGGCGATAATTTGAAACTCATTTGAACGATGTAACGAAATTCGAAATATATAAGGTAGACTCAGTGTTGTTGGCACATTCCTCACGGGTAATCTGCTGTCCTAGAGAACCATGCGAGGGAGCCTACAAACGAGTATTGACGAATTGTCGACATTGTGTTTCGTTGTTGCCAGAGAAAAGGAGCAAATGTTTCCCATTATTTAGATTTTTGGCTCCAGTCTTTTCCCTAATTGCAAGGTGCTAGTTCTCGGTTCCGGTGCATTCGCGATCTTGCGCTCACCTCACTTATGTGGGTATGTGGGCCTGCATTGGCCGTCCTCATTGGCCGTTCAATGACCCGCCAACTGCTACTCCCAGCCAAACTACCGACTTGCGGCCGTCCTCATTGGCCGTTCAACAACACACCACTCCAGCTCCACGCCAATCACATTCCTCGCAAGCCAACGTCGGGATCACTGGCAGCCCTACCAGTCAGAATATATCTAGAGCCCTTGCTGTGAACACCTACTTGACTCACCTTGTGTGATCAAATAGAGGTTGATAGCTTGCGCATATATTCCCAGCACCATTTATCTTTGTATTCCTGTTAACGTAACCAGTTCCCCCCTTTTCACTTTGTTATATATATTTTTACGTGTTTTACTTTTACATTATTTTAAATGCCAAGGAATTGTCTTTATTTTATTTTGTTTTCTAAATTAAGTAAAGTGCCTTTTTTATATTTGTGTTTTCATTACTCATTAAATCATTAAAAGACTTCAAATACAAAGTTCAAAATACACTGAATACAACACCATGAAAAGTGGAAGAATTGCAATCGGTGACGTATGTACATGTAAGCTGCAAAGCCTAAGTACCGTATTTTATTAAATTATTTTATTTTTTGGAGGGATATTCCTGCGCGGGCCTAAGCCTCTGGCTGGCATACTAAGTGTTGCGTGTTTCTGTTTGACTTGGGCGGAGTATGAATATTTATGACTCGTATGGTCGCTTCAGTAAGATTTTCCATATGTGTTTAACAACTTCTTTT
>WNGS01158196.1:24343-42866 GCA_020271785.1 Procambarus virginalis
AAACACAATGTCGACAATTCGTCAATACTCGTCTGTAGGCTCCCTCGCATGGTTCTTTAGGACAGCAGATCGAATGTCGTTACATCGTTCAAATGAGTTTCAAATTATCGCCCAATAAGCGCCCTGCTCTGACCATATAATGAAAAAGTCTGATGTACCACATCCAATTTCTGGAGAATTTTTTTTTTGGCTCGAATACGTCCAGAATACCAACCTGTCTCCTAAAACCTTTAGGTCTGAGAGTACCAAATAACACAATCTGGTAATGCTAAAATGCTGGTTCTTCATTTACTCAAGTAAACGTCTGGGTTAAAATTTTTGTACCGCACCGGAACCGAGAAATAGCAAAATGCAATACAATGAGACTGCAGCAAAAAAACTGAGTAATGGGAAACATGCTCTGGAAACAACGAAAACAATGTCACCAAGACACCAGTACTCGTCAGTAGGCTCATTTGCACGTTTCCATCAGACAGCACGTTTCCCGTGAGGAAGGTACCTCACATTGAGTCTCCCCTATATATATTGAATACGTTAATGTCATGTCGCTTCATCGTTCAAAAGAGTTTCAAATGGTCGCTCAGCATGCATCCTGTTGTGAACATACCACGAAAACGTCTGATGTACCATGTGCGATTTCTGGTGAATGGTACATTTTTCGGCTCGATTTCGTCCTGAATAAGCAAATCTAAGTGAGCAAATCTAGGTGAGCTCATCATTGCATTTAAACAATAAATCCCATAATTTTTAATTTATTAAATACTAAGTTAAATAACACCCTGATATATCTTAAAGAATTCCAGAGAACAACTGTATACAGTTTCCTTCGATTAAGTATATTCAGATCTTTGCAGTCTTTAAAATATGTTTATGTTCGATGTATGTTTTTATGTAAAAAAATACTTACTTGTGTGTGTAGATGTATCATAGTCAGTGACAATAGACGAGGAAATTTATGCAAAAAAAAACTCTCTAGAGACACTGAGGAAACATCATATTAGATATGAATGACTAAATGTAATTTTGCTTTCTTCTTTAACATTAACTACGTTTAGCACTGTGGAGAAATGCCCGAAAGACCACTGGAACATTATCTAATACAGTGCACAATTACAAACACATTAAGATTTCAACTTCGATTCAACAGAGCAAAAGAAGTTGTTAAACACATGGAAAAATCTTACTGAAGCGACCATACGAGTCATAAATACTCATACTCCGCCCAAGTCAAACAGAAACACGCAACACTTAGTATGCCAGCCAGAGGCTTAGGGCCCGCGCAGGAATATCCCTCCAAAAAATAAAATAATTTAATAAAATACGGTACTTAGGCTTTGCAGCTTACATGTACATACGTCACCGATTGCAATTCTTCCACTTTTCATGGTGTTGTATTCAGTGTATTTTGAACTTTGTATTTGAAGTCTTTTAATGATTTAATGAGGCATTAATGATTCAACAAATTTTACTCCACTGAAAATTGGAAGAGGGAAGTTTTTTTTACTCAGTCTAAGCATATTCCATTGAGAATTGTGTTATTTCTTTATTTTGAGGATGGGATGCAGACATAGTGTATAATATAGTTTAGGCTTGAATTGAGATTCCCACAAAATTCATTCCCACAACGAGACACAATGTTGAAAATACGCCGGTATCCGTCAGAAGGCTCCCTCGCAAAATTCTCTCAGACAGCAGGTTACCCGTGCGGAAAATGACACCAACACCGAGTCTACCCTATATATATCGAGTACGTTAAGGTGATGTCGTTACATCGTTCAAATGAGTTTCAAATGGTCGCCCAAGAAGCCCCCTGCTCAGAACATATAACGAAAAATTCAGATGCACCACATCCGATTTCTGGAGAAAAATAAATTTTTCGGCTCGAATAAGCTTAGAATCCCAAACCGTCTCCTAAAACTTTTCAGGTCTTAAAATACCTAATAACGCAGTCGCAGAAAATGCTGTTTCTTCAATTACTCCAGTAAACGTCTGCGAAAAAAATAGCGATTTCCCCGGAACCGAGGACTAGCACCTTGCAATTAGGGAAAAGACTGGGGCCGAAAAACATAATGATGGAAAACATTTGCTACTTTTCTCTGGCAACAACGAGATACTATGTCGACAATTCGTCAATACTAATCTGTAGGCTCCATCGCATGGTTCTCTAAAACAGCAGATTACCCGTCAGGAATGTGCAAGAAACAGCGAGTCTACCCTATATGTATCGAATACGTTAAGGTTATGTCATTACACACAACGAAAAAGTGTGACATACCACACCCGATTTCTGGAGAAAGGCAAATTTTTCGGCTCGATTTCCTTCCAGAATAAGCACATCTAAGTGAGGTGAGCACAAGATCGCGAATGCACCTGAACCGAGAACTAGCACCTTGCAATTAGGGAAAAGACTGGAGTCAAAAAACAAAATAATGGGAAACATTTGCTCCTTTTCTCTGGCAACAACGAAACACAATGTCGACAATTCGTCAATACTCGTCTGTAGGCTCCCTCGCATGGTTCTCTAGGACAGCAGATTACCCGTGAGGAATGTGCCAACAACACTGAGTCTACCTTATATATATCGAATGTCGTTACATCGTTCAAATGAGTTTCAAATTATCGCCCAATAAGCGCCCTGCTCTGACCATATAATGAAAAAGTCTGATGTACCACATCCAATTTCTGGAGATTTTTTTTTTTGGCTCGAATACGTCCAGAACACCAACCTGTCTCCTAAAACCTTTCAGGTCTGAGAGTACCAAATAACACAATCTGGTAATGCTAAAATGCTGGTTCTTCATTTACTCAAGTAAACGTCTGGGGTAAATTTTTTGTACCGCACCGGAACCGAGAAATAGCACAATGCAATACAATGAGACTGGAGCAAAAAAACTGAGTAATGGGAAACATGCTCTGGAAACAACGAAACACAATGTCACCAAGACGCCAGTACTCGTCAGTAGGCTCCTTTGCACGTTTCCATCAGAGAGCAGGTTTCCCGTGAGGAAGGTACCTCACATTGAGTCTCCCCTATATATATTGAATACGTTAATGTCATGTCGTTTCATCGTTCAAAAGAGTTTCAAATGGTCGCTCAGCATGCATCCTGTTGTGAACATACCACGAAAACGTCTGATGTACCATGTGCGATTTCTGGTGAATGGTACATTTTTCGGCTCGATTTCGTCCTGAATAAGCAAATCTAAGTGAGCAAATCTAGGTGAGCTCATCATTGCATTTAAACAATAAATCCCATAATTTTTAATTTATTAAATACTAAGTTAAATAACACCCTGATATATCTTAAAGAATTCCAGAGAACAACTGTATACAGTTTCCTTCGATTAAGTATATTCAGATCTTTGCAGTCTTTAAAATATGTTTATGTTCGATGTATGTTTTTATGTAAAAAAATACTTACTTGTGTGTGTAGATGTATCATAGTCAGTGACAATAGACGAGGAAATTAATGCAAAAAAAAACTCTCTAGAGACACTGAGGAAACATCATATTAGATATGAATGACTAAATGTAATTTTGCTTTCTTCTTTAAAATTAATTACGTTTAGCACTGTGGAGAAATGCCTGAAAGACCACTGGAACATTATCTAATACAGTGCACAATTACAAACACTTTAAGATTTCAACTTTGATTCAACATAGCAAAAGAAGTTGTTAAACACATGGAAAAATCTTACTGAAGCGACCATACGAGTCATAAATACTCATACTCCGCCCAAGTCAAACAGAAACACGCAACACTTAGTATGCCAGCCAGAGGCTTAGGGCCCGCGCAGGAATATCCCTCCAAAAATAAAATAATTTAATAAAATACGGTACTTAGGCTTTGCAGCTTACATGTACAAACGTCACCGATTGCAATTCTTCCACTTTTCATGGTGTTGTATTCAGTGTATTTTGAACTTTGTATTTGAAGTCTTTCAATGATTTAATGAGGCATTAATGATTCAACAAATTTTACTCCACTGAAAATTGGAAGAGGGAAGTTTTTTTTACTCAGTCTAAGCATATTCCATTGAGAATTGTGTTATTTCTTTATTTTGAGAATGGGATGCAGACACAGTGTATAATATAGTTTAGGCTTCAATTGAGATTCCCACAAAATTCATTCCTACAACGAGACACAATGTTGAAAATACGCCGGTATCCGTCAGAAGGCTCCCTCGCAAAATTCTCTCAGACAGCACATTGTCATTGTGCGGAAAATGACACCAACACCGAGTCTACCCTATATATATCGAGTACGTTAAGGTGATGTCGTTACATCGTTCAAATGAGTTTCAAATGGTCGCCCAAGAAGCCCCCTGCTCAGAACATATAACGAAAAATTCAGATGCACCACATCCGATTTCTGGAGAAAAATAAATTTTTCGGCTCGAATAAGCCCAGAATCCCAAACCGTCTCCTCAAACTTTTCAGGTCTTAAAATACCTAATAACGCAGTCGCAGAAAATGCTGGTTCTTCATTTACTCCGGTAAACGTCTCCGAAAAAAATCGCGATTTCACCGGAACCGAGAACCTTGCAATTAGGGAAAAGACTGGGGCCGAAAAACATAATAATTGAAAACATTTGCTCCTTTTCTCTGGCAACAACGAGATACTATGTCGACAATTCGTCAATACTAATCTGTAGGCTCCATCGCATGGTTCTCTAAAACAGCAGATTACCCGTCAGGAATGTGCAAGAAACAGCGAGTCTACCCTATATGTATCGAATACGTTAAGGTTATGTCATTACACACAACGAAAAAGTGTGACGTACCACATCCGATTTCTGGAGAAAGGTAAATTTTTCGGCTCGATTTCCTCCAGAATAAGCACATCTAAGTGAGGTGAGGAAAAGATCGCGAATGCACCGGAACCGAGAACTCGCACCTTGCAATTAGGGAAAAGACTGGAGCCAAAAAACAAAATAATGGGAAACATTTGCTCCTTTTCTCTGGCAACAACGAAACACAATGTCGACAATTCGTCAATACTCGTCTGTAGGCTCCCTCGCATGGTTCTCTAGGACCGCAGATTACCCGTGAGGAATGTGCCAACAACACTGAGTCTACCTTATATATATCGAATGTCGTTACATCGTTCAAATGAGTTTCAAATTATCGCCCAATAAGCGCCCTGCTCTGACCATATAATGAAAAAGTCTGATGTACCACATCCAATTTCTGGAGAATTTTTTTTTTGGCTCGAATACGTCCAGAATACCAACCTGTCTCCTAAAACCTTTCAGGTCTGAGAGTACCAAATAACACAATCTGGTAATGCTAAAATGCTGGTTCTTCATTTACTCAAGTAAACGTCTGGGGTAAATTTTTTGTACCGCACCGGAACCGAGAAATAGCAAAATGCAATACAATGAGAATGCAGCTTAAAAACTGAGTAATGGGAAACATGCTCTGGAAACAACGAAACACAATGTCACCAAGACACCAGTACTCGTCAGTAGGCTCATTTGCACGTTTCCATCAGAGAGCAGGTTTCCCGTGAGGAAGGTACCTCACATTGAGTCTTCCCTATATATATTGAATACGTTAATGTCATGTCGTTTCATCATTCAAAAGTGTTTCAAATGGTCGCTCAGCATGCATCCTGTTGTGAACATACCACGAAAACGTCTGATGTACCATGTGCGATTTTGGTGAATGGTACATTTTTCGGCTCGATTTCGTCCTGAATAAGCAAATCTAAGTGAGCAAATCTAGGTGAGCTCATCATTGCATTTAAACAATAAATCCCATAAATTTTTAATTTATTAAATACTAAGTTAAATAACACCCTGATATATCTTAAAGAATTCCAGAGAACAACTGTATACAGTTTCCTTCGATTAAGTATATTCAGATCTTTGCAGTCTTTAAAATATGTTTATGTTCGATGTATGTTTTTATGTAAAAAAATACTTACTTGTGTGTGTAGATGTATCATAGTCAGTGACAATAGACGAGGAAATTTATGCAAAAAAAACTCTCTAGAGACACTGAGGAAACATCATATTAGATATGAATGACTAAATGTAATTTTGCTTTCTTCTTTAACATTAACTACGTTTAGCACTGTGGAGAAATGCCCGAAAGACCACTGGAACATTATCTAATACAGTGCACAATTACAAACACTTTAAGATTTCAACTTCGATTCAACAGAGCAAAAGAAGTTGTTAAACACATGGAAAAATCTTACTGAAGCGACCATACGAGTCATAAATACTCATACTCCGCCCAAGTCAAACAGAAACACGCAACACTTAGTATGCCAGCCAGAGGCTTAGGGCCCGCGCAGGAATATCCCTCCAAAAATAAAATAATTTAATAAAATACGGTACTTAGGCTTTGCAGCTTACATGTACAAACGTCACCGATTGCAATTCTTCCACTTTTCATGGTGTTGTATTCAGTGTATTTTGAACTTTGTATTTGAAGTCTTTCAATGATTTAATGAGGCATTAATGATTCAACAAATTTTACTCCACTGAAAATTGGAAGAGGGAAGTTTTTTTTACTCAGTCTAAGCATATTCCATTGAGAATTGTGTTATTTCTTTATTTTGAGAATGGGATGCAGACACAGTGTATAATATAGTTTAGGCTTCAATTGAGATTCCCACAAAATTCATTCCTACAACGAGACACAATGTTGAAAATACGCCGGTATCCGTCAGAAGGCTCCCTCGCAAAATTCTTTCATACAGCAGGTTACCCGTGCGGAAAATGACACCAACACCGAGTCTACCCTATATATATCGAGTACGTTAAGGTGATGTCGTTACATCGTTCAAATGAGTTTCAAATGGTCGCCCAAGAAGCCCCCTGCTCAGAACATATAACGAAAAATTCAGATGCACCACATCCGATTTCTGGAGAAAAATAAATTTTTCGGCTCGAATAAGCCCAGAATCCCAAACCGTCTCCTCAAACTTTTCAGGTCTTAAAATACCTAATAACGCAGTCGTAGAAAATGCTGGTTCTTCATTTACTCCGGTAAACGTCTCCGAAAAAAATCGCGATTTCACCGGAACCGAGAACCTTGCAATTAGGGAAAAGACTGGGGCCGAAAAACATAATAATTGAAAACATTTGCTCCTTTTCTCTGGCAACAACGAGATACTATGTCGACAATTCGTCAATACTAATCTGTAGGCTCCATCGCATGGTTCTCTAAAACAGCAGATTACCCGTCAGGAATGTGCAAGAAACAGCGAGTCTACCCTATATGTATCGAATACGTTAAGGTTATGTCATTACACACAACGAAAAAGTGTGACGTACCACATCCGATTTCTGGAGAAAGGTAAATTTTTCGGCTCGATTTCCTCCAGAATAAGCACATCTAAGTGAGGTGAGGAAAGATCGCGAATGCACCGGAACCGAGAACTCGCACCTTGCAATTAGGGAAAAGACTGGAGCCAAAAAACAAAATAATGGGAAACATTTGCTCCTTTTCTCTGGCAACAACGATACTCCGCCCAAGTCAAACAGAAACACGCAACACTTAGTATGCCAGCCAGAGGCTTAGGGCCCGCGCAGGAATATCCCTCCAAAAATAAAATATTTAATAAAATACGGTACTTAGGCTTTGCAGCTTACATGTACAAACGTCACCGATTGCAATTCTTCCACTTTTCATGGTGTTGTATTCAGTGTATTTTGAACTTTGTATTTGAAGTCTTTCAATGATTTAATGAGGCATTAATGATTCAACAAATTTTACTCCACTGAAAATTGGAAGAGGGAAGTTTTTTTTACTCAGTCTAAGCATATTCCATTGAGAATTGTGTTATTTCTTTATTTTGAGAATGGGATGCAGACACAGTGTATAATATAGTTTAGGCTTCAATTGAGATTCCCACAAAATTCATTCCTACAACGAGACACAATGTTGAAAATACGCCGGTATCCGTCAGAAGGCTCCCTCGCAAAATTCTCTCAGACAGCACATTGTCATTGTGCGGAAAATGACACCAACACCGAGTCTACCCTATATATATCGAGTACGTTAAGGTGATGTCGTTACATCGTTCAAATGAGTTTCAAATGGTCGCCCAAGAAGCCCCCTGCTCAGAACATATAACGAAAAATTCAGATGCACCACATCCGATTTCTGGAGAAAAATAAATTTTTCGGCTCGAATAAGCCCAGAATCCCAAACCGTCTCCTCAAACTTTTCAGGTCTTAAAATACCTAATAACGCAGTCGTAGAAAATGCTGGTTCTTCATTTACTCCGGTAAACGTCTCCGAAAAAAATCGCGATTTCACCGGAACCGAGAACCTTGCAATTAGGGAAAAGACTGGGGCCGAAAAACATAATAATTGAAAACATTTGCTCCTTTTCTCTGGCAACAACGAGATACTATGTCGACAATTCGTCAATACTAATCTGTAGGCTCCATCGCATGGTTCTCTAAAACAGCAGATTACCCGTCAGGAATGTGCAAGAAACAGCGAGTCTACCCTATATGTATCGAATACGTTAAGGTTATGTCATTACACACAACGAAAAAGTGTGACGTACCACATCCGATTTCTGGAGAAAGGTAAATTTTTCGGCTCGATTTCCTCCAGAATAAGCACATCTAAGTGAGGTGAGGAAAAGATCGCGAATGCACCGGAACCGAGAACTCGCACCTTGCAATTAGGGAAAAGACTGGAGCCAAAAAACAAAATAATGGGAAACATTTGCTCCTTTTCTCTGGCAACAACGAAACACAATGTTGACAATTCGTCAATACTCGTCTGTAGGCTCCCTCGCATGGTTCTCTAGGACCGCAGATTACCCTTGAGGAATGTGCCAACAACACTGAGTCTACCTTATATATATCGAATGTCGTTACATCGTTCAAATGAGTTTCAAATTATCGCCCAATAAGCGCCATGCTCTGACCATATAATGAAAAAGTCTGATGTACCACATCCAATTTCTGGAGATTTTTTTTTTTGGCTCGAATACGTCCAGAATACCAACCTGTCTCCTAAAACCTTTCAGGTCTGAGAGTACCAAATAACACAATCTGGTAATGCTAAAATGCTGGTTCTTCATTTACTCAAGTAAACGTCTGGGTTAAATTTTTTGTACCGCACCGGAACCGAGAAATAGCAAAATGCAATACAATGAGAATGCAGCTTAAAAACTGAGTAATGGGAAACATGCTCTGGAAACAACGAAACACAATGTCACCAAGACACCAGTACTCGTCAGTAGGCTCATTTGCACGTTTCCATCAGAGAGCAGGTTTCCCGTGAGGAAGGTACCTCACATTGAGTCTTCCCTATATATATTGAATACGTTAATGTCATGTCGTTTCATCATTCAAAAGTGTTTCAAATGGTCGCTCAGCATGCATCCTGTTGTGAACATACCACGAAAACGTCTGATGTACGATGTGCGATTTTTGGTGAATGGTACATTTTTCGGCTCGATTTCGTCCTGAATAAGCAAATCTAAGTGAGCAAATCTAAGTGAGCTCATCATTGCATTTAAACAATAAATCCCATAATTTTTTAATTTATTAAATACTAAGTTAAATAACACCCTGATATATCTTAAAGAATTCCAGAGAATAACTGTATACAGTTTCCTTCGATTAAGTATATTCAGATCTTTGCAGTCTTTAAAATATGTTTATGTTCGATATATGTTTTTATGTAAAAAAATACTTACTTGTGTGTGTAGATGTATCATAGTCAGTGACAATAGACGAGGAAATTTATGCAAAAAAAAACTCTCTAGAGACACTGAGGAAACATCATATTAGATATGAATGACTAAATGTAATTTTGCTTTCTTCTTTAACATTAACTACGTTTAGCACTGTGGAGAAATGCCCGAAAGACCACTGGAACATTATCTAATACAGTGCACAATTACAAACACATTAAGATTTCAACTTCGATTCAACAGAGCAAAAGAAGTTGTTAAACACATGGAAAAATCTTACTGAAGCGACCATACGAGTCATAAATACTCATACTCCGCCCAAGTCAAACAGAAACACGCAACACTTAGTATGCCAGCCAGAGGCTTAGGGCCCGCGCAGGAATATCCCTCCAAAAAATAAAATAATTTAATAAAATACGGTACTTAGGCTTTGCAGCTTACATACGTCACCGATTGCAATTCTTCCACTTTTCATGGTGTTGTATTCAGTGTATTTTGAACTTTGTATTTGAAGTCTTTTAATGATTTAATGAGGCATTAATGATTCAACAAATTTTACTCCACTGAAAATTGGAAGAGGGAAGTTTTTTTTACTCAGTCTAAGCATATTCCATTGAGAATTGTGTTAATTCTTTATTTTGAGGATGGGATGCAGACATAGTGTATAATATAGTTTAGGCTTGAATTGAGATTCCCACAAAATTCATTCCCACAACAAGACACAATGTTGAAAATACGCCGGTATCCGTCAGAAGGCTCCCTCGCAAAATGCTCTCATACAGCAGGTTACCCGTGCGGAAAATGACACCAACACCGAGTCTACCCTATATATATCGAGTACGTTAAGGTGATGTCGTTACATCGTTCAAATGAGTTTCAAATGGTCGCCCAAGAAGCCCCCTGCTCAGAACATATAACGAAAAATTCAGATGCACCACATCCGATTTCTGGAGAAAAATAAATTTTTCGGCTCGAATAAGCTTAGAATCCCAAACCGTCTCCTAAAACTTTTCAGGTTTCTTCAATTAAGTACTCCTACCNTATACAGTTTCCTTTGATTAAGTATATTCAGATCTTTGCAGTCTTTAAAATATGTTTATGTTCGATGTATGTTTTTATGTAAAAAAAAAAATACTTGTGTGTGTAGATGTATCATCGTCAGTGACAATAGACGAGGAAATTTATGCAAAAAAAAAACTCTCTAGAGACACTGAGGAAACATCATATTAGATATGAATGACTAAATGTAATTTTGCTTTCTTCTTTAACATTAACTACGTTTAGCACTCTGGAGAAATGCCCGAAAGACTACTGGAACATTATCCAATACAGTGCACAATTACAAACACTTTAAGATTTCAACTTCGATTCAACAGAGCAAAAGAAGTTGTTAAACACATATGGAGAAATCTTACTGAAGCGACCATACGAGTCATAAATACTCATACTCCGCCCAAGTCAAACAGAAACACGCAACACTTAGTATGCCAGCCAGAGGCTTAGGACCCACGCAGGAATATCCCTCCAAAAAATAAAATAATTTAATAAAATACGGTGTAGGCTTTGCAGCTTACATGTACATACGTCACCGATTGCAATTCTTCCACTTTTCATGGTGTTGTATTCAGTGTATTTTGAACTTTGTATTTGAAGTCTTTTAATGATTTAATGAGGCATTAATGATTCAACAAATTTTACTCCACTGAAAAATGGAAGAGGGAAGTTTTTTTTTACTCAGTCTAAGCATATTCCATTGAGAATTGTGTTATTTCTTTATTTTGAGGATGGGATGCAGACATAGTGTATAATATAGTTTAGGCTTGAATTGAGATTCCCACAAAATTCATTCCCACAATGAGACACAATGTTGAAAATACGCCGGTATCCGTCAGAAGGCTCCCTCGCAAAATTCTCTCAGACAGCAGGTTACCCGTGCAGAAAATGACACCAACACCGAGTCTATATATATCGAGTACGTTAAGGTGATGTCGTTACATCGTTCAAATGAGTTTCAAATGGTCGCCCAAGAAGCCCCCTGCTCAGAACATAAAACGAAAAATTCAAATGCACCACATCCGATTTCTGGAGAAAAATACATTTTTCGGCTCGAATAAGCCTAGAATCCCAAACCGTCTCCTAAAACTTTTCAGGTCTTAAAATACCTAATAACGCAGTCGCAGAAAATGCTGGTTCTTCATTTACTCCGGTAAACGGCTGCGACAAAAATCGCGATTTCACCGGAACCGAGAACTAGCACCTTGCAATTAGGGAAAAGACTGGGGCCGAAAAACATAATAATGGAAAACATTTGCTCCTTTTCTCTGGCAACAACGAGATACTATGTCGACAATTCGTCAATACTAATCTGTAGGCTCCATCGCATGGTTCTCTAAAACAGCAGATTACCCGTCAGGAATGTGCAAGAAACAGCGAGTCTACCCTATATGTATCGAATACGTTAAGGTTATGTCATTACACACAACAAAAAAGTGTGACGTACCATATCCGATTTCTGGAGAAAGGTAAATTTTTCGGCTCGATTTCCTCCAGAATAAGCTCATCTAAGTGAGGTGAGGACAAGATCGCGAATGCACCGGAACCGAGAACTAGCACCTTGCAATTAGGGAAAAGACTGGAGCCAAAAAACAAAATAATGGGAAACATTTGCTCCTTTTCTCTGGCAACAACGAAACACAATGTTGACAATTCGTCAATACTCGTCTGTAGGCTCCTTCGCATGGTTCTCTAGGACAGCAGATTACCCGCGAGGAATGTGCCAACAACACTGAGTCTACCTTATATATATCGAATGTCGTTACATCGTTCAAATGAGTTTCAAATTATAGCCCAATAAGCGCCCTGCTCTGACCATATAATGAAAAAATCTGATGTACCACATCCAATTTCTGGAGAATTTTTTTTTTTGGCTCGAATACGTCCAGAATACCAACCTGTCTCCTAAAACCTTTCAGGTCTGAGAGTATCAAATAACACAATCTGGTAATGCTAAAATGCTGGTTCTTCATTTACTCAAGTAAACGTCTGGGGTAAAATTTTTGTACCCCACCGGAACCGAGAAATAGTACAATGCAATACAATGAGACTGGACAAAAAAAAAACTGAGTAATGGGAAACATATGCTTTGGAAACAACGAAACACAATGTCGCCAAGACGCCAGTACTCGTCAATAGGCTCCTTTGCACGTTTCCATCAGAGAGCAGGTTTCCCGTGAGGAAGGTACCTCATAATAGTCTCCCCTATATATATTGAATACGTTAATGTCATGTCGTTTCATCGTTTAAAAAGAGTTTCAAATGGTCGCTCAGCATGCATCCTGTTGTGAACATACCACGAAACGTCTGATGTACCATGTGCGGTTTCTGGTGAATGGTACATTTTTCGGCTCGATTTCGTCCTGAATAAGCAAATCTAAGTGAGCAAATCTAGGTGAGCTCATCATTGCATTTAAACAATAAATCCCATAAATTTTTAATGTATTAAATACTAAGTTAAATAACACCCTGATATATCTTAAAGAATTCCAGAGAACAACTGTATACAGTTTCCTTCGATTAAGTATATTCAGATCTTTGCAGTCTTTAAAATATGTTTATGTTCGATGTATGTTTTTATGTAAAAAAATACTTACTTGTGTGTGTAGATGAAAATAGTCAGTGACAATAGACGAGGAAATTTATGCAAAAAAAACTCTCTAGAGACACTTAGGAAACATCATATTAGATATGAATGACTATATGTACTTTTGCTTTTTTCATTAACATTAACTACGTTTAGCACTGTGGAGAAATGCCCGAAAGACCACTGGAACATTATATAATACAGTGTGTTGGTATATGGTGCTTGAACTCAGAAATTAAGTTATTTAATTATTGTATTGAAATAATTCGAAGGACCACCCTCTTTTGAGAAAAGAGGGAAAACAAATAATAGTGATCATCAGAATGACACTAGGGAACCAGTGTCTATGGAAACTCATTTAATGAATAATCACTTGAAATCAATGAAGACTGTATTATTAATTAAAGTCAAAGCCTCAAATATCAACATTGGGGGTTATTTCTAGAAGTTCATATATATCTAGGAACCAGTGTGGTTCGTCACTAGTTCATTGTTGGATTAATAACATGAGAAATCTATACTACAATAGATTCAAATATATGGTAAATCAAGTCATTAATATTATAGATCATTAATCACTGAGCATAAATACTGAGCACAGTTAGAGCATAAACATTAATTACCAAATCTGGCAATAATTATTCAATAGAAAATTCTATGTGAATTATATAGAATCAATAATCAAGTTGAATAAATTTATACGAAAAATGTGTCTTAGCTGTAAGACGATTTCTAACGCCAGTTCATCATTCGTCCTCGTGGTCACGGAATCCCAATAGAGAAAGAACTCGAGGTAAATAACACGACTGATGAGAATCTTGCTGGCACCTCGTATACACGCTGCAATACAAGAAATTTAAGTAGCGATTGACTAGGCTACAAATTATATTCAGATATTCATGAAACTGAATGATTTCGTGAAAATGTACTAACTTTGTAATTTTGGTAATTTCTCCTCCTAACGACAGACTACTCCCAAATATACAATCTCGAGTGATGCATCGCCCTGAATTATATACTTAGCTGAGCGTATTGAATACTGAAGTCTGCCGAAATCGCGTCAGCCGGCCTCCAATGTTCACTGCTGTGCACACTTAATTACGAGTCCTGGCATCAATTGTTGACGCGTTATTAACTGATGAGGCACTAGAGAACACATGGATAAGTAATTGACACTTGTTAACTGGGTATCAACGTAATTCTTGTCGATAAGAATTCCCAGACGCCACCATGTGTCTCGTCAATGCTGCCTCGTGACCAAGTCTTTGTAAGTAATGGCGTCGCCGCCTTCTCCCCAACCCGCTCTCGCATTCATCACAGAAATTATTAAACACGAATTATTCTTTTCGTGTAATTATGTATGAAATACGGTAATATGAACTGGGTTGCAATTATAGGGATTTAATAATTATTATATTCTCGATAAATGATCTCTAGCGAGAAATGGAGATGATATTTATACTTCTCCAGAGCATTCGATCGTAACAGATTAAAAACTGTTATGAAATAATTTCAATTAATAACTCCCGATTTTACATGATCAGGAGTCATATTATCAGCAATAGGCTCAGATTAAATTATATTAACACTACTGTTAGTGGTGTTAAGAACTACTGCAATTAGTAAGGTGATGATGAGTTATTATAACACAATAGTAGATGATAAGTGTTGGAAATTTCCAACACAGTGTACAATTACAAACACATTAAGATTTCAACTTCGATTCAACAGAGCAAAAGAAGTTGTTAAACACATATGGAAAAATCTTACTGAAGCGACCATACGAGTCATAAATACTCATATTCCGCCCAAGTCAAACAGAAACACGCAACACTTAGTATGCCAGCCAGAGGCTTAGGGCCCGCGCTGGAATATCCGTCCAAAAAATAAAATAATTTAATAAAATACGGTACTTAGGCTTTGCAGCTTACATGTACAAACGTCACCGATTGCAATTCTTACACTTTTCATGGTGTTGTATTCAGTGTATTTTGAACTTTGTATTTGAAGTCTTTTAATAATTTAATGAGGCATTAATGATTCAACAAATTTTACTCCACTGAAATTTGGTAGAGGAAAGTTTTTTTTACTCAGTCTAAGCATATTCCATTGAGAATTGTGTTATTTCTTTATTTTGAGGATGGGATGCAGACACAGTGTATAATATAGTTTTGGCTTGAATTGAGATTCCCACAAAATTCATTCCCACAACGAGACACAATGTTGAAAATACGCCGGTATCCGTCAGAAGGCTCCCTCGCAAAATTCTCTCAGACAGCACATTGTCATTGTGCGGAAAATGACACCAACACCGAGTCTACCCTATATATATCGAGTACGTTAAGGTGATGTCGTTACATCGTTCAAATGAGTTTCAAATGGTCGCCCAAGAAGCCCCCTGCTCAGAACATATAACGAAATATTCAGATGCACCACATCCGATTTCTGGAGAAAAATAAATTTTTCGGCTCGAATAAGCTTAGAATCCCAAACCGTCTCCTAAAACTTTTCAGGTCTTAAAATACCTAATAACGCAGTCGCAGAAAATGCTGGTTCTTCATTTACTCCGGTAAATGGTAAATGCTCCGGCAAAAACTCCGGTTTTTGTCTGCGACAAAAATCGCGATTTCATGAAACCGAGAACTAGCACCTTGCAATTAGGGAAAAGACTGGGGCCGAAAAACATAATAATGGAAAACATTTGCTCCTTTTCTCTGGCAACAACGAGATACTATGTCTACAATTCGTCAATACTAATCTGTAGGCTCCATCGCTTGGTTCTCTAAAACAGCAGATTATCCGTCAGGAATGTGCAAGAAACAGCGAGTCTACCCTATATGTATCGAATACGTTAAGGTTGTCATTACACACAACGAAAAAGTGTGACGTACCACATCCGATTTCTGGAGAAAGGTAAATTTTTGGGCTCGATTTCTTCCAGAATTAGCACAAGATAGCGAATGCCCCGGAACCGAGAACTAGCACCTTGCAATTAGGGAAAAGACTGGAGCCAAAAAACAAAATAATGGGAAACATTTGCTCCTTTTCTCTGGCAACAACGAAACACAATGTCGACAATTCGTCAATACTCGTCTATAGGCTCCCTTGCATGGTTCTCTAGGACAGCAGATTACCCGTGAGGAATGTGCCAACAACACTGAGTCTACCTTATATATATCGAATGTCGTTACATAGTTCAAATGAGTTTCAAATTATCGCCCAATAAGCGCCCTGCTCTGACCATATAATGAAAAAGTCTGATGTACCACATCTAATTTCTGGAGATTTTTTTTTGGCTCGAATACGTCCAGAATACCAACCTGTCTCCTAAAACCTTTCAGGTCTGAGATTACCAAATAACACAATCTGGTAATGCTAAAATGCTGGTTCTTCATTTACTCAAGTAAACGTCTGGGGTAAATTTTTTGTACCGCACCGGAACCGAGAAATAGTACAATGCAATACAATGAGACTGGAGCAAAAAAACTGAGTAATGGGAAACATATGCTCTGGAAACAACGAAACACAATGTCACCAAGACGCCAGTACTCGTCAGTAGGCTCCTTTGCACGTTTCCATCAGAGAGCAGGTTTCCTGTAAGGAAGGTACTCACATTGAGTCTCCCCTATATATATTGAATATGGTAATGTCATGTCGTTTCATCGTTCAAAAGAGTTTCAAATGGTCGCCCAGCATGCATCCTGTTGTGAACATACCACGAAAACGTCTGATGTACCATGTGCGATTTCTGGTGAATGGTACATTTTTCGGCTCGATTTCGTCCTGAATAAGCAAATCTAAGTGAGCAAATCTAGGTTAGCTCATCATTGCAATTAAACAATAAATCCCATAAATTTTTAATTTATTAAATACTAAGTTAAATAACACCCTGGTATATCTTAAAGAATTCCAGAGAACAACTGTATACAGTTTCCTTCGATTAAGTATATTCAGATCTTTGCAGTCTTTAAAATATGTTTATGTTCGATGTATGTTTTTATGTAAAAAAAATACTTACTTGTGTGTGTAGATGTATCATAGTGAGTGACAATAGACGAGGAAATTAATGCAAAAAAAAACTCTCTAGAGACACTTAGGAAACATCATATTAGATATGAATGACTAAATGTAATTTTGATTTCTTCTTTAAAATTAATTACGTTTAGCACTGTGGAGAAATGCCCGAAAGACCACTGGAACATTTTCTAATACAGTGCACAATTACAAACACGTTAAGATTTCAACTTCGATTCAACAAAGCAAAAGAAGTTGTTAAACACATATGGAAAAATCTTACTGAAGCGACCATACGAGTCATAAATACTCATACTCCGCCCAAGTCAAACAGAAACACGCAACACTTAGTATGCCAGTCAGAGGCTTAGGGCCCGCGCAGGAATATCCCTCCAAAAAATAATTTTTTTAATAAAATACGGTACTTAGGCTTTGCAGCTTACATGTACAAACGTCACCGATTGCAATTCTTACACTTTTCATGTTGTTGTATTCAGTGTATTTTGCCCTTTGTATTTGAAGTCTTTCAATGATTTAATGAGGCATTAATGATTCAACAAATTTTACTCCACTGAAAATTGGAAGAGGGAAGTTTTTTAAACTCAGTCTAAGCATATTCCATTGAGAATTGTGTTATTTCTTTATTTTGAGAATGGGATGCAGACACAGTGTATAATATAGTTTAGGCTTCAATTGAGATTCCCACAAAATTCATTCCTACAACGAGACACAATGTTGAAAATACGCCGGTATCCGTCAGAAGGCTCCCTCGCAAAATTCTCTCAGACAGCACATTGTCATTGTGCGGAAAATGACACCAACACCGAGTCTACCCTATATATATCGAGTACGTTAAGGTGATGTCGTTACATCGTTCAAATGAGTTTCAAATGGTCGCCCAAGAAGCCCCCTGCTCAGAACATATAACGAAAAATTCAGATGCACCACATCCGATTTCTGGAGAAAAATAAATTTTTCGATTCGAATAAGCTTAGAATCCCAAACCGTCTCCTAAAACTTTTCAGGTCTTAAAATACCTAATAACGCAGTCGCAGAAAATGCTGGTTCTTCATTTACTCCGGTAAACTTCTGCGACAAAAATCGCGATTTCACCAAAACCGAGAACTAGCACTTTGCAATTAGGGAAAAGACTGGGGCCGAAAAACATTAAAATGGAAAATATTTGCTCCTTT